>JAFLJL010013494.1:0-12853 GCA_018398815.1 Conus ventricosus | reverse complement strand
AACTTCTTTTAACGAAAAAAGCCCCCTTTTCTTTCTCCCAAAGCTTAACGCAACCCTTACAGAACCCCATCTTCGAAAGCGTGTGTGACCACTCCCGGTTTCTCTGTGGTCACAAAAAATAAGTAGGTAAAAAGTAAGAGCCGTTGCAAAGGGAAATATCGGGAGATGAAGCAAAAATTTTAAAGCCGTTTTCTAAAAATGGCCGTTTGGACTGTAAACCCACTTCAAATGACCCAAATTTTCTTATTTTTTGCCCAAAATCGTTCATTTTATATCAAATTAATCAGAAAAATCTGAATTTTAAAATTTTAAATTCAGAACTTTAAAAAATCTATTTAAGACGGGTTTTGTGGTGGAAGGTCACGTATTTAAAAAAATTTTTTCCCATAACGTTAAGCACTTTGCAGCTGATCTTCTGGTAGAAGACTCCGAATGACCCCAAACTTTGACACCATAATCCACTGTCATTTAGTTTTCCCTGGCAAAACGCTTGCTGTTTCTACTTTTTTCAGACCCCCAGAAATCATTATAAAAACACGTTATATTCAAGCGCAATCAAAAATACATTCTTCCCATGGGCTAATACCTTTGCAATTCAAAGTGTACATAGTAAGGTAACCTTCGGGTGGCACATGGAACACACATACAAAACATTTTCTGTAACACCAAATAACATTTTCGATTAAAATCAATTATATTGGAATAGTTCATTTTGTTTACACGAAAAAATGACAAAAATTCATTTTATTAGACAAATTTTTCCAACTAAAAGCCCCCCTTTGGTTAGTAAATTAATAGCATTTTTGCTGAATACGTGTATCCAAAAAAACACAACGCACATGTTCCACAATTCTAAACCCAAAGCTAAAAAAAAGTAAAATTTAAACAAAAAAAAAGGAAATCTGACAAGTACTTTGGGGTACTGAACATTTTCAAGCGACACTGCCTTTTTTTTTGCTCCTAATTAATTCGTAAATTATACCGTATTAAACGTTGTCTGTTATGAACTTGCCAAAGCTTTTGGAAAATCAGCCTTCTTCTAATGAGATTTTCGTCGAGATGTGCTGTTTTCACTCCTCTTTATTTCTTTATGTTAAGAGACCCCAAGCGATCGCCATTCGGGCTTTGAAAACAAACCCTGGGGGGCGGAGTCACCGTAGGTTGCCCCTCGGTATTTTTTTCTGGGGGAGTTTTTTGCTGCGGGGTGGAGATGACAAAACCCAGACCCCTAAGAACTCTCAGCGAAGAGAGAGAAGAGAGAGAGAGAGAGAAAGAGAGAGAGAGGAGAAGGAGAGAGGGGAGAGGAAGAGAGAGAGAGAGAGAAGGAGAGAGGGGAAAACATAAATGCCAATCCTGACTCCTTTTGCCCTCAAACCAGTTTTCGGGGGAAAGGCCCCCGGATTGGGATTTAACTTTTCCCGACAAGTAAGACTTCAATAACCAAAAAAAAACGATTATCTACAAAAAACATACTGTGAGGTTTTTCCTTTTCAATACTAATTTACTAAACTTTTCAGATTTCGTTTTTGTTTAAAAACCTGTGTTTCCTGGCATTTTCAATAAACATCATTTTTACGCAAACATTCATCAAATGACTCTGTTTTCATGTGAAATAAACTACATCTTTAACTGTTCTCTAAATCTTTTAAAAAGGTTTATTTTTGACATAAAACCACACACTTATTCCACATCTTCCACGAAAGCCAGTTTGAAAAGTATTTTTTTTTTTAACTTGTCTCTTTCTGCCGAACTCATCTATAATAAATAGGGGTTTTTTGTTCCTTTAAACAGTCTATAAAACGTTCTAAACACTCACCCATTTTTGCTAGGATCAACTAAATAAGTCATCACGTCCAATAAACCTTCATTAGATATCTTTTTCCATTTAAGTGTTGGCAGAAAATTACAATATGAAAAAATTATAACGATAAATTTTTTGTAACAGGTCAGGATAAATTTTGTTTTTCCCAACCATCGCCCACAAATAAATGAGCAATGAGGATTTTTTTGTCAAAATTTAACTGCTCCATATTTTTTTATAACAGAACTAATCTAACCATTTTTATTTTATCATACTCTCTGTCAAAACTTGTTCAGTATAAAAAAACCCTACGAGGCCTAAATGTGAAAGATTAATCCAATTCAGTTCTGTAGAGGGGGGCTTTTTAATCAACATTGATTTTGTTGCTTTTTGTTAGTTTCTTAATATCCTCGCCATTGTAAGAACGACGATGGTAACGTTAAGGCTTTTTAACGTCAAATTTTTTCCCACAAATTTTAATTCCTTTTAAAAGGTCATCACTAACGCCCAAACCCCACCCCTCTCCACACTTAAAGACAGAAATTTCAAATATATTTGAAGTTCCCAATTTTCTGCTTGGAAAGAACTGTAAATTTTTTTGAAGCTTTTTTACAACTGTTTCTTTTCTGTGGGGGATTACTTTCTTTTTTCCCCTACGCGTTATTTCAATTTCTTTCCGTTTGCGTCCGGCATAAGGGTTACGTAAGGCCAGAGTTGAATGCTTTTTAAACTTTTTTGGCGGGTAAAATATGTAAAAGGGGTTATGAATTTAAATTTTATGTCCCATTAAAATGGTTCTAAGTGCCATTTGAGGGCAGGTTTTCGAAATATTTTTTTATTTATACGGGCCCAAAATTATTTGCCTCTAGATTGCCGTTTTTAGTTTAGGGGAAATTTTTGCTGTCGCAACCTCTTTACTTTATAATCACCCCTTTTGTGTACTCAAAACCATACAAAGCGCCTATCTCCCGTTCTGTTCAAAGTCCGCAAAGTCTCAAGGTCTTTTAATTCTAAAGTTTTTACACCCACAGGGGCTAATGTAACTCCTGATTCTTTTTGGGCCCACGCGACCTTATTTTTTTGTAACGTTTTTTTTATTTCCAAAACAATGTGCAGGTTACACATTTCACAAATTTCCCCGTTGTCTTTGATTTTTATATTAAATGTCCCCCCCTCCCCCAACTAATCTTTTAAACTGTAAATTTGGAATGTATAATTTCAAAACGCAATTGCACTTTCCCCCGACGAAAACCTTTAAAACATTTAGGGGGCCTTTTCCCTCATATAATTTTTTTTTCAGTGCTCACTCATCCAAAGAACTAGAAGTAAAGAATGTAAAGCAAGATCAGCGGACTTTCCCCCCCAAATTTAGTTTTGGTTGGGTAACTCAAAAACTAAATTGTTAGCGTAAAGCCAAACTTTTACTACTCTCCATCAAAATATAACCTACTTTTTTCAGGGTTGAATGTTAACATTGTTTTCAGATTCGCATTGTTTAAGTTTGAGAGTAATGTCAAAGTTACTCCATTGCTTCTTTAGTGAGCAAAACCCGTAATAACCATCAGGTATTGTTAACTCGCTAACTTTGGCCCTGTTTTATCAACTTTAGAACCTTATTATTCTTCCTGGATTCACTTATATAAAACCATACGACTTTGTAAATATTCATGGAGCGCGACCGTTTTGGCCCCGCAATGTTATCAATAGCATGTTCTAAAAACGAAGGAGGGTCTTTGTTGTTATTGTTACAAAACATTTTTAAAACGAAATAAAAATGAGCGCGTTCAAATATACTGATGCAAAATATTCTTTTGGCCGCACTAAAATCTTAAAATATAGCAACTGATACTCTTACATGCTGTGACCCCAGACTGCCTTTTTTTCAAAAAAAGGGGAATACTCCATTAAGCAATATCTTAACCCCCCTATTGAAAACGACCGCATCAAGAAAGCGTGGTTTAGTCATCCGAGGGCAGTTTTATCAGAACCAGTTAAACTTTGCTGTGTTTTGCGCATCAACTGGTGTGGAGTGTCGTATGCTGATCATTTAAATCACCATGATCCTTTGGTGAGGTCAGTGTACAGATTTCATTTTTATTACATCTTCAAAACGTATTTTGACTGAACTGCAAGCGCCATTACCAAATGACAAACCGTTTTAATCCACTCAGCAACAAATAGACATAAGGCTTTTGAAAGGATCTGTAACGAATTCAATATTAACATAAAGACAGGCTTTAGACAAAAGTTGGGATCATAATCATGCCTGGGCAAACCTTTTTTTTCGGGCACGCACAGAAAGTATAACTATGACTGGCATCCTCCTTTCAAATCTTTCTTTTTTTGGCACAACTGTTCAGCCCGGTCCCTACAGCAAGAGCATAAAACAAAAATGGACAACATTTATTTAGACACTTCTAAGGGCCTAACTAGAGCGGGAATAGAACGAATAAACGACTCTATTCGTACTTACGTTTGGTGTTTGCTAGGCCGCAAGCACAGGCAAGATCGAGCATAACTGATCCTTCTACTGCTTTGGACCACAAAAACAATATTTAAGCAAATTTAGAGGACGCCATTAATTCTACAGTTGATTTACCTTCAAGTTTTCAAAGGAAACCAACATGTTTTACAATACGCAAGATCGAAAGTAGACTTTGCTGTTGGCACTGGTTTTATACATGCTGCCTTCTGACCTCAGACTCCGGGTAGGAACAAAAATGAACTACAAAAAATGAAATTCTTGTTGCAGGCAATGAACAGAAGGTTGGGAAAAACGACAAAATTCTGAGCCAGTACTATTACAAACAATAAAAGAACACCCAAGAAAAGTCATCTATCCCCGAGCCCAACCCCCAAAGCCATTGAAGACTCAGCAAAGCTCGCGGACTCTGTTCGCGATGACCATGAATATGAAAAGACAGCGCTTGTTTTGATTAACTGGCATAGATTACTTGGCCCTTTTTCTTACTAAATAGTAACCCAACATTACAAGAAACTAAAAGTCCATAAGTGCTCGGCCATAAAGCCAACTACTTTGCTTGCTGTAGACAAAAGCCAGCTGACAATACTACCCCAAAAATTCCTGGTAAAGCGTCCACGGGGTTTACCAGCTAATTTTTTTTAATAAACTTGCAAGATGGGTCAAGCTGTTTTTTTACCCATGATTTATCAGGGGGAGGCGATGTCGGTGGAGGTACTGAACTTTGGCCACCACCGCCTTAAAAACCAACACCAATTACTTATTGCAAAACCTAAGGCAGTTATAACGCTTGCTAATGTACGCCTTGCTCTCTAAACAGCGTTCGTATTCCCTTCTGCTACGTTGTGTCCCTTTATATAAAATTTTCCCGGATAGTTTTTTTCTTATTCTATTCACTTGAGTTCGTAATTGGTCCCGGTTAGTAGTCGTCCATCTAGTCTTGCTGATCTTTCTTGTTCAAGATCTTTTAGTCTTTGGGGTATTCCTTTCTTTAATATCAAAGGCCCTAAGTTGGCGTCATCAGCCTCACGAGTTTTTCTTTTTCTCTTTTATATGCTTATCTAGTTCACCTAGTTTTGCTAAATTGTTTGTTAATTCGCCTTTGGGTGGTTCTTAAAGTACGATCAAGGGCTAATAATTCTCGCATAGGCAATGGGGAATCATTAATTGTTTTTAACGCTGTTTTCTTCTTTAAAAACTGGTTTCTGCTTCATTTCATTTATTAATTCGCCTGCCGATTGATTTAATTTTTTAAGTTCCATGTTTTGCATTGGGTTTTCTGTCGGGAGTTCTTGTAGTTGTTTTGAAGTTTGCAACTGCATCCCTATCTAATTTTGTCTAGCAATGCCAAGGGGATTTTGTACGCTCGCAGGGGGCCTATTTTTAATTGAACCCACGGCTAAAAACTTTGATGGGTCTTTTTAGTTTTAAGCCGAACAAGTGTCCTTGGGCGTTTTTCACAGACAAATGCCCATCTTCTAATTCAAAATCATTTGGTCTATAAATTCGGGACGTTCTTGCCTAAACTTTTGTAAAATGCTTCGACCGAACTTTCTGTTAATTCACTCCCCCCATTGAGAGCGTTGAGCGATGCGTGTCAAAGGATCATTTCACTCATGTCGTCTCCAGGATCAAAAACATCATAATCTTTCTTCGCCTTCAATTCCTGCCATGTTTTTAAATAATTAACTTTTTATTTTGCCTTTATAAAAATGACACAACCAGCACATGGCTCGATTCTTGACCCGTATAGAAAACGAAAAGGAGCCCTTAGGCGTGAAGGGAAATAAGCGGAATATTACTGTTCCAAATAATCCATCTACTATTGATGCGGATCAAATTCTTACTGTCAAATTTCCAGACTTTGAGCGGATGAATTGATTGTGCCAGGCTCTGCACGTCTTACTTTCAAAATAGAACTCGCTTCAACAACAGACGCAAACAGGACAGTTGTCCAGAATTTGGGACGGGCAATCGTTAAGAAAATTTCTATAAAAATTGAGGGGCAAGAAATATTTTCTTTACACAATGCAGACATATTTTTAACCTATTCTGATCTATGGCTAACCGGGAATGAAAGGGCTGACTTTGCGTTTCAAGGATCGAAAATGAAGAAGCACTAAAACATAGAATAGGCGCCGCAGATGTTAAAGACGGTAAAAAGTATGTAGCTGTAAAATTTGCGTATGGAAATCGCTTTTCCATCCCCTTAGATTTTGAGTTGTTAAAAGCGCATGCACCGTACTTTCAAGGAGCATTAAAAGACAGATTGTCATATGAACTAACTTTTAATGAATACAAACGCGTTAATCAGATCATCAGACACCGGAGCAAAGTACAGCATTTCTGACATCACGTTAGAGTTTGACGTTGTTAGCAACCATGAATTAGCAAGGCTGATTGAGCAACAATATCAGACAAAATTAGCAATATATTACGAAAGAGTGATTCATCATACAACATATCCCAGAAGCAGGGCAGACACTATATGGAATTTTAGTTTTAGCGTCGCAGCAAGATCGCTTAAAGGTATTTTATTGCTGTGTGAAGATGAAGAACCGTTCAAAAGAGCAAGTGAAAAGTCTTTTAATCCTAAAATAACGAAAGTGCAATGTACAATTGACGGTAGTCCTAACCAAATCTACGCTAGCGGGCTTAGACCTTATCATCATTTTGACGAAATAAGAAAATTGTTTGGGGGTGGGAGGGGTAGAAGTCTAACAGCAGACCTAGTGTCTAAAGATTTACACCTTCACAATGTTAGACTTGATGATTATTTAACAACAAAATACGGTTTATGGGTTGACCTAAGATCAACGAGGATAATCAGTTACATGGAAGCGGGAGAAAGGTTAGAGACATAATAAACATTCAAATTGATAAAGAAGAAGAAGCCGATAAACCGCTTAATGTACATTTGTTTTTAATATATGATGCGCAGCTGACTATTAAGAAAACAGATTAAAAAGATAATACAATACTAATTATTTTTAATTTTATAAAAAAGCAGTCTGTTCAGGATTTTATCCAAATGTGCCTACAGCGCCGCCAAAAGAAGAAATAAGTAGAAACCCCCAGCAATAAAAACCTCAGATTAACAAACTTTACGCAAATGCAACAAAAACTATAGCAGGACCTTTCAAAATACGCAAAACCAAACGAAGGTATTCGTCTGGCCTTAATGCTGTATCATAAGTTAATACTGGAACATCAACTATAAGTGCTCATCAGCAGAACAAGTGTAGGCCTCTTAGCAACAGGTGTAGGTGCAACACCGCAGCTTTACCTCTAGGTGGTTTGTCTTTAGCTCATGGGCCTGTGTTCATTATCCTAAGGTGCTGCTAGCAAAACAAATAAAAACTAAACGCCAAAAGCACACTGCTATGGTTCAACTATAACAGCTAAACTTAGTTCCTTCAGGCTGATAAATGAAATAAGCACTAGCTTACCTCAAACATCACGGATGAATAATTTAATCGTTTACCGGCCCGATTTTGATGACTACAAAAGACAAAGTTTGATCTTCAGAAGAAAGGAGGCGGGGACAAAGTTTTTCTCAACAGCCAGACCCCCGAGCAGATAAAAAAGGAATGCTTAAAAAAAGTAAACGAAACATTAAACTCTGTTCTAAAACCCTCACTTTAACAACGCCAAAGGGCGTTTATACTTTAGTTTAGATGCCAAGCGCAAAAAGACCGAGATATAGAATCTGATTAAGTTTTTTTTTTTTTAATTTAAATAAATATTTTGAGTAGAAAAGAATCTCAACAATGGCTAAGACATATGAAGGACCAACGATTGTTTGCAGGATTGATTGAGAGAGAGCGTTTATCAGAGCACTAATGATATTGATTTAGAAGTCTTGACCCAACAAACGTACAGCAAGCGTTGTACAGTGCTGATTTCTCAATTCCAGGCAAACTAAACAATAGACCAGCCAGTTAAAGTATGTTAGCTTTGTTAAATCGACTATGTAACAATAAATTGAAGAAAACCTAGAAGTCTGGGTCCTCGACTAACAACAGACTATTCTTTCTCGTAATGACTTAACACCCGGTTTGGGCATACGAACTGCTTACACAGTTGACGCTGCCGCTGAGAGAAGCCAAAATTAGAGGCTCTGTTGGTCAGAGGGGGCTAAGTCTTAGAGATCAGATAAAACAGTCTAAGTATGTGCACCGAATGTAGGCAAGGCTTACATTCCGCCAACGTATCCAGCCATGTTAGCGAAAAGAGCAGTTCTAAACATGGAATTAAACCAGCCAAAACAAATGTTTTATGGAGTGTTCCGCAAGGCTGCATCACGTTTCAAAAAACGCAGAGAGAGTATCTAACTATCGCCCTACATCTATGAACTTAACTTTAGTGGGGATCTTTTCCTGTTAGGTGAGAACAAAAGATCAGTTTTGAAGAGCAAAACAACCCAATAACTGTCACTATCTATCACATGGGATGAAGGTAGGACAAATCTACAGCCGATTAAGTAGTACCAAAGAACAGTCCAACATTTGCCGAACCAGACAAAAAATCATGTTGACTTACTAATGATGCTTTTCGCCACGGGCTACCGCATTACACATTGATTTCGAACAATGAGTAAACTAGGCAGCATGCTTCAAAAGAATGGCATAAACATGAATCTGCAAAAATGTTTAACAAGAATATCCATCTGTGCAAGCCGCGAGTGAACATATAAAACATTGTAAAATTCTGTAGACTGTAAAACTGAACTAAATAATTACGCCCCCACAGGATCTAAAGTTAGTTTTAAGAAACTGGAAACGGATGCAACATCTCCATACGTAGACTTTCGATCGCTTATGTTTCCTTATGAAGGGCCAGCGCCACAAAAACTATCGAAAAACAGTCTTTAATGATTAATCATCTAGATATTTTCATTTGCCTTCATCAATGTTAGGTCGGATGGCGCTCAATTCAACGCCAGAATTATTACAGAGGGGGCCAGATGCGCAGAATACTTCTTTAAAACGCATGCAGCAAGTGCGTAATATTGTTTCTTAATAATCTGAATTAGCTGAAATCATATATGGGCGCCGAAGACCAAGAACAGTATGATCAGCCACTCACTGTTGGATTTGTGGTTTAGAAACTCAGTGGGGAAGCCAATCCAAAAGTAAGAGACCAATGATCACATTAGTGGAAAGTTCAAGAGGAGCAGCACATAGTAAATGCAAATCTTCAACTAATTTGATCCTAAGACAGAAGCTGCCCACATCCTTTCATAACTTGCGAGGTTACGACCCCCACCTTATAATGAAAAGCAGTGGACGATGCCTTCAGGGTAGCAATGCATTGCACAGTCATCAGAAAAGTACATGTGATTCAGCTTAAATAACATGTCTTTTTATGACTCTATGCAGCACATGATGTTTCATTAGAGTCGCTGGCTATGTCCTTAAAGTCCTGCCCAATAACGGAAGAATATTTTGACCCAACCTTGTTAGAAAGGGTGTTTACCCTTATGAGTACATGAACAGTTGGGAAAGGTTTGATGAAGATACACTTCCACCTAAAGGCGCGTTCTTTTCTAGTCTTAGAGGAAATGACATCAGTGATTCTGATTACCAGCATGCTCAAGAAGCATGGCAGAAGTTAGAGTGTAAAACGATGGGAGACTATCATGACTCATACTTGATGGCTGATACATGTTTGTTGGCGGACGTCTTTGAAAATTATAGGAAGACCTGTATGAAACATTATAGCCTGGATCCTGCGAATTACATTTCTGCGCCCGGGATGAGCTGGGATGCTTTCTTAAAGTTTACTGGAGTACAGATTGATTTATTGTCAGATTTACCAATGATTCAGATGATTGAAAACGGGTTGCGTGGGGGAATTAGTATGGCGTCGCATCATTACTGTAAAGCAAACAACAAATACCTAGATGATTATGATCCAAGTAAAAGGTCTAACTATCTCATGTATTTAGACGCAAACAATCTGTATGGTTGGCGCAATGGCGCAATCACTTCCATTACGTAACTTCAAGATGTACACAGGTACGAATAATATTCAAAAGGCATTAAAGTGGTTAAACAGTTTAACGCCTAATCAGCACGCGGCTTCATTCTAGAAGTTGACTTAGAATATCCTCATGAACTCCATGACCTGCATAATGACTATCCATTAGCAGCAGAAAGCCTAAAGATGGACCCAAGAGAGCCGCCTAAACTTGTGCCTAATCTTCGGGGCAAAAAAAATTATGTCTGTCATTACAGACTTCTACAATTTTATTTAAGACATGGTTGAAGTTGACAGCTGTTCATCGCATAATTGCTTTTGATCAAGAACAGTTTATGAAACCATACATCATGAAGAACACTGACCTCAGAACTAAATCCACAGATGCTTCAGAAAAAGACTTTTTCAAGTTGATGAACAACAGCTGTTTTGGAAAGACTATGGAGAATCCGCACAAGCGCAAAGATGTCAGATTGGCCACCAAAGAGAACGAAGCAATTAAGCTGACTTCAAAACCTAATTATCAGGACTTCAGAAGATTTCATGATCAGCTTTTTGGCATAATGATGAAAAAAAAGAAAGTCAAATTGGACAAACCTGTATTTATTGGGTTTACCGTTTTAGAATTATCAAAGCTTTTGATGTTAGAGTTTCTTTATGACTACTTTAAGCCCTCGTATCCTGAGTCCAGAGTACTTTACACAGATACAGACAGTTTTGTTATAGATATTCCTACTGAAGACATCTATAAAGACATGGAAACCGAAGTAGCTAAAGGGCATGCGGAGTGGTACGACACATCTGATTACCCTAAAGATTCGCCTTTGCATTCAATTACTAACAAGAAGGTTTTAGGAAAGATGAAGGATGAATTATCCGGAAAGGTGATCAAGGAGTTTGTTGGTTTAAGGTAAAAATGTACAGTATTTCGAGCCAGGAGAAAATCATTAAGAAAGCAAAGGAATATCTCGCAGCGTTGTGCAGTCAAACATATCACATGACAACTACAAAGAAGCATTGTTTGGCAATAAGACTTTTCATCATGTCAACGTAAAACTACGATCTAATCTACATGAGATCAACACAACAGTTGTAACAAAGAAGTCATTAGATAGAACAAACACAAAACGGGTGTTTGTTAATCCAGAGTTTTCATATGCAATCGGGCACTGGAGGACCGCATAAACAGGGGGTTTATATTTTTTCATCATTTATTATAAGATCAATCATAGCTTCATCAATTCATTTAAATCTTTTCTCATGTTTGCTTGACGCGTTCGAATTTTTTTTATTATTTCAAGATATTCTTTTTCCCAATTTGGGGGTTTGAGTTGTAAGTGATCTGGATGATTTAGCATGCATTGATTAATCCCCGAAAATGTTTCCTTAATAGCATTACACGCATGAAATGATTCCGTATCATTTTCAAGGTCTCTTCCTTTACCATTCTTGTTTCGTTCTGCACTTCCTTCTGACTTCCATTTTAAACTCAAATATATTTACGTAAATTTAATTAAAGCGAACTGTGTCTGGTGGGATTATCTGCAGTTCTTCCCTTTACAAAAGATCTTTGAGGAGCTGGTTGTTTTTTTTGTGTCAGTTTCTCGTAAATAATACACGGCGGATTCATCTTTACAATTCTTTTTATTTCATACGGGGCAACACTCCAAACTGGATCGGTTTCCCTGATGCGAGTGCCCCTTCTGCTTCTCCCGGTAAATAAAAGGTACCTTACTTTTTAAAACCAAACGGTAATAGTTTGCCGGATGAAGACTCTACTTCAAAACATTTATTGTTTTTCTTTTGATTGCTTGTACTGGTTTTAGCCCTTTAAATTCTTCATTTTTCATTGCGCGCAAAAACTGAGGGCAGTCTTCTAACCCCTTCTGTGTTGCGAGAATTGTCAATCAGCTCTCTGTGATACTGGGAGGAAAAAAGTCTTTTAGCTAACTGTTTGTTAAAGTTTTCAACTAAAGCCTGTGATCTGTGGGAAATCCCGGAATGCCTCTTTTTTATGGTAACTCTATGTTTTAACAATAATTTGATTCACTGGCCTTTAAAATTTTTTTTCCATCGTCAACTTGAATCATGCGAGGATAAGTTAGTGGCCCTCGTTGGTTTTATCAGTTGTATAGCGACAGCAACAGCAGAAGCACTCTTTTGTTTTTAATGGCTCCGCATCTTTGTATCTTGAAGCCATGTCAATGACTGTGAGTGCGTACTTAAATCTTTTCGCTAATCGTATCAGAGGTAAATATAGAAGATCCATTTGATGGGTGTCGTTTGGAGTTGTATTAACAAAGTGTGGTCTCTGTATTTGTCTAGGGGCAGGTAAATAAATTGCCAAATTGCTTGTTTAGATAACCATTCCTTTGCTGTTTGTTCACTAACTCCTGCCGCTTGGCTTAGCTTTTGTATTGCTGTGATACCCTTCCAATATCCTTTGGGGGAATAATAGATTTTGTTCATTTTTTATTCAGCCAAAAATTATGTGCAACAAAATACCGACGGTCATAACCAAAGGCAATAAACGCGATTTCTTGCATCTTTTGTTTTTTAGGTTGATAAAAGTCACTGAATTTTTGGGG
>JAFLJL010013493.1:0-17500 GCA_018398815.1 Conus ventricosus | reverse complement strand
GTTGCATTGTTTGAGTCATCGTCTTATTTCATCTCTCTCTCTCTCTCTCTCTCTCTCTCTCTCTCTCTCTCTCTCTCTCTCTCTCTCTCTCTCTTTCTCTCTCTCTCTCTCTTTCACATGTATGTTTGTCTCATAGCATGAAAGACTCTTTCATGTAAAACACATACCCCCCTATGCGAGAACAAAAGAATGTGCAAAGAGAACAACGAGAATCACCCTTGCCTGTACAATTGCCCTGGCATTCCTCTAAAGACTTGAAGTTGTTGGCATTGCCTTGACAGCCTCCGTAAGTGAAGTGGAGGCATTTGTTCTGGTCCGCATCATAATAGTACCTCGGAAAGTAAGCTTTGCATGGCCCAGGCTTTTTCGGTAGTTTGCAAATGTCTGCAAAGACACACACACACACACACACACACACACACACACACACACACACAACCTTTTACTTTTATATATATATATATAATATAAGAGGAATCTTAAAACTATCTACAAATTTGTTTCAAGCGTGTTGCGCTGTCATCAGGATGGTTTTTGGTTTGCCCACCGCCGATGTCATATAGCGTGTGGGCTCCCGTTTGCGGTTGTTTGCACGTGCCGGTTGGCTGCACGTGTTTTTGGGGCTTTCAGGTTTTTATTTTGGGTGTGTTCACTAACAACGATTTCCATTTATGCCTGCAGTTGTTTACTATTTCTGTTTTGGTGTTTAAAGTTGCTAAGTGCGGTTTGCATAGTATTAACCATTTTTCAGTTAAACATAGGTTGCACCTTTTTGAAACATTGCTGTATGGTGATGCTCTTTTTATGATTTTCCAGGATATATTGTAGCTTGTTTTTGCGTCTTTAAGTTTCCAGATATATTTGCTCAGTTCTGTTTGGTTTTTATATTTTTCTTTATTAAATGACTGTTTGTGGTTTGCATATCTGGTTTTGAAGTGGTTTTCAGTGATCCCTATGTAAGTTTCTTTTTCATTTTCTGATGTCACAGTAGCCTGGTATACAATGTTGTTGTGAAGACATTTATTGTCTAGTGGGCACTGCTCCTTTCTGGTGCAATTGCAAGATTTCCTTTCTTCACCCTTCTTTGCTGTGTTGATTTTCATTTTGTTGGATGCGTCAATTAGGTTTTTGAGGTTGGGCATACATGAGTACGATAGTTTGACAGTGTTTTGTTAAATATTTTGGACAGTTTGTGTTCTTTTGGAAATGAAGTTGTTAGGATTTTGAAGAATTCTTTCCCTATGTTTGTTTTGAGTTTCCCGTCGTATGGGGGGTTATACCATATGATTTTTCTTTTCCTATTTTTCTTGCTTTTATTTGTGTTGTTGTCTGGGTTGTATTGTAATTTGTAGTTGTATCCACTTGTTTGTAGTGCCTCCTGGTATTCTACTGCTGCATTGTTGAACACTCTCTCATTGCTTGACAGGTTTGATAGTCTCTTGTTTATGCCATGGGGTATGGTCTTTAATATATACTGTTCAAAAAAAGAAACGCAAAATGCCAAGCTGCCGATTTGAAACACAATTTATTGAAGCTCAGTGTGACAACACGTTTAATGTGAAAATGACAAAAACAGGTCATCAGTAGGACAGAAGTCTCCCCTGCAATGCTGTGGTAAAGAACCAGCCCCAGACCCTCAGGGAAATCAGCAGGCCGCTTCCAAAGTCAGTAACGGGTGTGACCCCCTCTGGCTGCAATGGTAGCCTGGCATCTGCGGGGCAATGAAGCAATAATGTTCCTGATTGTCTGCTGTGGGATGGCCGCCCACTCGGCCTGCAATGCCCGGAACAGTTCATTTGGAGTCGCTGGGACGTTGGCCCTCACTCTCAGGCGTCTGTCCAAAACGTCCCAAACGTGCTCAATAGGATTCAAATCCGGGGAAAGAGAGGGCCAGGCCAGGGTGTTGATGTTGTTGGTGGTAAAGAAGGCTGTGGTCAGGCGTGCTGTGTGGGGCCTGGCGTTGTCCTGCTGGAACACGGCCCTGGGAGTGGCCATTAGAGGCAGGACGTGTGGCTGAACAATGACCTGGACGTACTGCTGGGCTGTCAGGTGACCTTCCACGCGCACCGCTGGCTCCTGCCTGTGTTGCTGATGGCCCCCCATACCATGACATTGCCGCCACCATGCGGAGGTGCCTCGTCGACGCAGTTCTGCTGGTTGCGTTCATTAACCCGGCGGTAAACCCTTCGCCTCCTGTCATGGCGCTGCAGCAGAAACTGTGACTCATCCGAGAACCAGACGTGTCGCCAATGGTTCCTCAGTGTCCAGTGTCTGTGTTGCGTAGCCATTGCAGTCTGGTCTGTCGCTGGCGCCCCGTCATTACGTTGCCACGTAGGGGCCTGTAAGCCCTCAGCCCAGCAGCATGCAGCCTGTTCCGGACAGTCTGGTCGGAGATGCGACGGACACCAGCGCATGCCTGGACAGTGGACGAGGCCGGCAGGAAGCGATTGCGGAGATGTCTTAGCCGTATAAAGCGGTCCTGGGCTGGCGTTGTGATATGAGGTCGGCCTGACCTCGGGGCATCAGCTGATGACCCTGTCCTCTGGAAGCGAGTCCAAAGTCGGCATATGGTACTGGGGGAGACATTCAAAGCATGGGCCACATCAGTTGCACTCTGACCAACTTGCAAACGACCCAGGGCGTTTTCTCTCTCTGCTGGGCTCAAACGTGGCATGCTGTTTTTTGGTACGGTGTGCCTGCCGGTTGCCAAAATGACCCGGCTTTTATACTGCACTATGACCATGGTGTGTGTGTGTTCACCACTGAGTTGGGCATGCTTTGCAGGCGAAACAACAGAAGCACAACCCAATGTTTGCACTGTCGCACCTGGCCCACAACACGCACGTGCACATAGTGACAACCGGAATCAATGTTATCCTAGCACGTCGACGTTCAAGACATACATCAGGGCCGGTTTTTGGCGTGTTCTCAACTGTATGGTCCACCCCAGGTGGCAAAATTTCATTTTGCGTTTCTTTTTTTGAACAGTATAGATGGTGGATGGTTACTTTTGGTGTGTACATAAAGAGGTGTATCGTTGGGTTTCTTGTATGGTTTATATATGTGATTGTTGAGATCCAGTGTTATGTCTAATATATATATTGTCACCGATCGGCGGTAGTGAATCAGCCGTCCATGTGTTTGGAGTAAAGGGTAATTCAGAAATAGAGAGCATGTGCGCGTGTGCGTGTGCATATGTGTATAGGTGTGTGTGCGAGAGTGCGTGTGTAAGATTGGGGTTTTGGTTAAGGTGGAGGGTTAGGCTAGGTAGGATGCTGAAAAATAAGACATACAATATTCTTAAATTCCAATCTTGACTTGTTGAAGGGATGGAAGCGGGAGCTTGGTTTCGTTCCCGATTGTTACCCTTTTGTTACTTTGGTTCTACACTAGAGAAGGCGGGGCAGGATATCGGCTGTTGTTGGTGGTGTCAAGTCTGTGAGTTGTGGTAAATTGTCGTGTTGTTGCACGAGCAACAACTAGTCCGTTGGTCGGGCGTGTCAGCTCTGCGGAGGGATACGCTGCTCTGACCAATCGCTGTTTTGTGTTGTGAGTAGAGTTCGCTTGATTCCGACCAGGACGGAATGCGTTGGGGTAGCTTCACTTCGGTCCCTGGTGTTCGTCGGAGTGGACGTGCCTTGTAGTTGCGGCGGGAGCGCCGTTAGTTGAGCTGAGCGACTTCGAGTCATAGTTAGGGCCAGGTCCTCGTCGGGTCTGGTGTGCCCTTGGCCTGTGCCGGGTTCCGTGTCGTCTTCGTGGGCAGCCACTTGTAGCCAGTTGTAGAACTGGTGTGGTTGATCGTCTGTCTGTCCAGGCTGGTGATTTGTTATGTTCGTGGTGTTGTGGTTCGAGAGAACAGGGAAATGTCTGTTCTACGCCACTTTCGCCCTCACCCAGTTTTTGGGCGAAAGTGACCTAGAATCAGCATATTACTGTTCTCTGACAAGTAAGACTTCAATAACTAAAAAATAACGGAAATGAAATGAGGCAGGGAACAGCAAACGATAAACAGTAAACAAGTGGGGTATGTTTTGCTCCCATAAGGAAACCTAACACAGAGTAACTTTTATTCAAGACTGGCACAGCCTTTTAAACTTGAATAAAGTCAGACAAATACATAGACGAACAATCTAATAGTGGGGGAAAAAACAAGCGCAGGCCAACAACTGAACTGTCTGGCAAAGATTTGGACTTGAGGGGAGGAGAGAGGAGTTTGAAGATGGAGAAACTGGGAAAATGAAATTAAAAAAAAAAAAAATGTTACAGATATGAAAACTCTTCTCTAGCTGCATAAGGGAACCATCGCAATCCCTTTTGAAGGCAGATATATTTGTATTGCCTGCTCCGAGGCCTTTCGCCCGCTGGATCGGGACTCATCAGGGAGACACGGCTGGTTGTGTCTGCGCTCCCGGCGTCAAATAGAGACACACCACAGTCCATAATACTGTGGTGTTCTCAGCACCATGGGTGCAAAAAAGAATCCAATAGCACCCCCAGAGCAGCCAGCGAAGAGTAGTAAATGCAACCAAACGAAAGTGTGGGAAGGAAAAAAAGTTGCTGTAAAACTAAAGACATTATGCAAATAATATAAAATGTAGGGGACAGTCTTTTAGCCTACGCCTGAGGATCCACCCAAAGATGCAAGGGAGATCAAAAGACAAACACACAGACGACAGAAACCAATACAAATAACCTCAATTTAATCAAAGCAAAATCGGAAATGAAATGAGGCAGGGAACAGCAAACGATAAACAGTAAACAAGTGGGGTATGTTTTGCTCCCATAAGGAAACCTAACACAGAGTAACTTTTATTCAAGACTGGCACAGCCTTTTAAACTTGAATAAAGTCAGACAAATACATAGACGAACAATCTAATAGTGGGGGAAAAAACAAGCGCAGGCCAACAACTGAACTGTCTGGCAAAGATTTGGACTTGAGGGGAGGAGAGAGGAGTTTGAAGATGGAGAAACTGGGAAAATGAAATTAAAAAAAAAAAAAATGTTACAGATATGAAAACTCTTCTCTAGCTGCATAAGGGAACCATCGCAATCCCTTTTGAAGGCAGATATATTTGTATTGCCTGCTCCGAGGCCTTTCGCCCGCTGGATCGGGACTCATCAGGGAGACACGGCTGGTTGTGTCTGCGCTCCCGGCGTCAAATAGAGACACACCACAGTCCATAATACTGTGGTGTTCTCAGCACCATGGGTGCAAAAAAGAATCCAATAGCACCCCCAGAGCAGCCAGCGAAGAGTAGTAAATGCAACCAAACGAAAGTGTGGGAAGGAAAAAAAGTTGCTGTAAAACTAAAGACATTATGCAAATAATATAAAATGTAGGGGACAGTCTTTTAGCCTACGCCTGAGGATCCACCCAAATCTGTGTGTTTGTCTTTTGATCTCCCTTGCATCTTTGGGTGGATCCTCAGGCGTAGGCTAAAAGACTGTCCCCTACATTTTATATTATTTGCATAATGTCTTTAGTTTTACAGCAACTTTTTTTCCTTCCCACACTTTCGTTTGGTTGCATTTACTACTCTTCGCTGGCTGCTCTGGGGGTGCTATTGGATTCTTTTTTGCACCCATGGTGCTGAGAACACCACAGTATTATGGACTGTGGTGTGTCTCTATTTGACGCCGGGAGCGCAGACACAACCAGCCGTGTCTCCCTGATGAGTCCCGATCCAGCGGGCGAAAGGCCTCGGAGCAGGCAATACAAATATATCTGCCTTCAAAAGGGATTGCGATGGTTCCCTTATGCAGCTAGAGAAGAGTTTTCATATCTGTAACATTTTTTTTTTTTTAATTTCATTTTCCCAGTTTCTCCATCTTCAAACTCCTCTCTCCTCCCCTCAAGTCCAAATCTTTGCCAGACAGTTCAGTTGTTGGCCTGCGCTTGTTTTTTCCCCCACTATTAGATTGTTCGTCTATGTATTTGTCTGACTTTATTCAAGTTTAAAAGGCTGTGCCAGTCTTGAATAAAAGTTACTCTGTGTTAGGTTTCCTTATGGGAGCAAAACATACCCCACTTGTTTACTGTAAAAAATAACGATTATCTACAAACAAACATACTGTGCAGGGTTATCCGTTTTAATACTAATTTACTAAAGTTTTCAGAGAGTAGCGTAGGGGAAAGTAGCCAGGACTGAACACGCCCCATAGAGTAACGTAGGGAAAAGCAGTTGTGGCTGAACGCGCCCATATACACGGTGGGTGCACCAGGCTATCCGATTACTTCGCGGTATGTTAATTACAGCGTGGGGAGAGAGAGAGAGAAACCCTGACAAAGCCCGTTAAGGTTAAGTTGCCCTCAGAACAGACAGACAGACAGACAGGCAGAGAAGAGAGACAGACAGATAGAGAGGCGGGCACACACACACACTAACACACACACACAGACACACACTCTTTCTCTTTCTCTCTCAATTAAATGTCATAAAATCCGCACACTTCTTTTGACTAATTTACGGCTCGCGCAGTTTTGCAACCAGAGCCTAGCCTGCGCTGTGTAAACGAAGCACACTCGGCTGGGTTGCAACCCATTGCATCAGAAAATGAATTTGGAAAATTCGAGATTGCCACGTCGACACGCCGAATCGAGGCTGTCGCGTGACACGACCGGGTTTGCCATTGTTTGCTCGGACTATTGAACAAGAAGGCTGTGTTTTGTTTGCGCTCTGGTGTGACCACTGTGTTTTAATTGTGTTATTTTAAAATGGCTAAAACGTTACTGAAGAACAGGTTTGTTATTCGAGGCCATAAGTTTTACTTTAACTGCATGTTAGAGTATTTGTTGAAAGAATTAGGCGAAGCATGTTGTGAAACCGGAGAGATTGTTTTTCTAGAAAACGAAAAAGTGAACTAACTGCTTTGGAAATGAACGACTATCTTAAAGGTTGTTGGTTCAAGGAAATGAAACAAGATGTAGCTAGTTTTAATACGTGTTTGACTATCGATGAGATGGTTTCTTATCTAATAAATGGCGCTGCATTGTTGAAAGTGGCCGAAGCAAAACAAACCATCACGCGTTGATTGTTGGGAGCTGGCTTGAGACAGCTAAAGCCATGTTTAAAAAACATGGCGTTCATTTCTTAAGGCGGAGGTAAACACGGCTGATTCGTATGCTAAAAAAACTTATATTTGAAACATTTTTGCTGTTCCTCCCAAGTAAAAATGTTCTTAGTTTGTATTAGACTTGATTGATTGTTAACTACAGATTCAGTGTTTATGTGGCAAGCTGATCTGTGTATTAAGATTTTGTATACTTTTCTACTTTTCTAATTCTAACCAGTTCATCTGCCTTTCAAGTGTGCCCTTATGCAACTGGATGGCGATTTTCGGGGGTTCTGGCAAAACTAGATAGGGCTAGGCAGACCTTAGTACATCTACCAGTATGGAGAGGAGTAGTGCGTGGCCGGCACTATCTTCATATAAATGCTCCAAATATACAATGACGGATGTACTACTACTGGCGATTAGAGCCGCCATGTTTATAACCCTAGAAAGCCAAAAGGAAGCATTTTGTTTTTGTTTCTTCAACAATTATTTAATTTAATTTAATTAGAGCAACTTTGAAAAGCTTTTAACTTTTGAAGAAATGATTTCATTCAAAAAGCTCCAAATGTTCATGACAGGTGTACTACCTTGTAGTTCAGAAAACTTCTCCACCTTGTGGTGTTTGTGAAACAACAGCAAAGCAGACGACACGGAACACGACTCGGGCCGGAGATTCGGAAGTAGTTGAAACCCGCACGCTGTTAGGCTGTATACGGCAGCCAACTTGCTGCTCTGACGTGGTTTCTAAATATAGTAACGATCAGCATGATCGGTAGCCATCTTGCTGCTCTGACGCGGTTCTAAATATAACAAAACTAGGCCAATCGGCAGAGTTTGCCGATGGCCCACAAAGCCCCCTCTACCCCACCTGCACACGTCACAGCCGCATGATCGGCAGCCATCTTGCTGCTCTGACGTGGTTCTAAATATAGTAACGATCATGCATGATCGGTAGCCATCTTGCTGCTCTGACTGGTTCTAAATATAGTAAACGATCATGCATGATCGGTAGCCATCTTGCTGCTCTGACGTGGTTCTAAATATAGTAACGATCATGCATGATCGGTAGCCATCTTGCTGCTCTGACGTGGTTCTAAATATAGTAACGATCATGCATGATCGGTAGCCATCTTGCCAACCTACAACTTGCTGCTCTGCGGCATTTTCCCTTCACTTTCCCACAAGCACTGTCCTGGTCTATTGTTGTTTGTGTGTGTTTGTTTGTTTGTTTGTGTTTGTGTGTGTGTGTTTTGGCCTGCCCCACGCATGCACACCCCACCCACGCACACACGTCTCTACCCCCACCCCACGCATGCACACCCCTTACCCCACTCCACCCCACCCCACCCCCACCCACCCCACCTCCCACCCACGCATGCACACACTCAAGTTCCTTCTAAGTTTTAACTTAAGTACCCCAATTTCTTTTAAGTTTTTACTCAAGTTGTTCTTAAGTCATCCTAAAGTCATTCACAAGTTCTTACCCAAGTTATCCTCAAGTTATTCTCAAGTTACTTCTAAGTTTTTATTCAAGTTGTCCTCAAGTCATCCTCAAGTTCTTACCAATTTTAACCTAAGATCATAACTAAGTCATTCTCTAAGTACAACCAAGTTCTTATTCAAGTTCTTATAATTATCAAAAAATATCTATGTTTTTTATCTTAAATAGTAGATGCCTAATATAGTACTCACAAGCCTCAAAAAACGCGTCATCGTTGAGGATGTCTTGCTCAGCGTTCTCTGCGCGAGATCGGGCAGCATAGATCTTAATGAAGTTTTTACACCCTAAGCAACCGCATTGATTACAATTCTGGTCTATGGAAATGTCTTTTATAGACTCCATGTCTTATTTATTGACTTTATCATTTTATAATACGCCATGATTTATTTTTATTAAAAAATTTAAAATTAAGTTCTTAAAATATTATTCCATTATAATGGATCAAAATGATGCTTTGTTATTGGCGGCGCTGGCGTGCTGTTGTCTTTCTTGCATTAGTGGTTCAGGTTGTTTAACTTCTTTTGTTTTTGTTGCCGTTGTGTATATATTTTTATAGCCGCAATAACTGCCCCCAACAGCAGCAATGGCGCCAAAAATGGCAACAGTTTTAAGTTCAATATTCCATGAAGACTTTGGGGCCCTTGTATCACATGATGTTTTTATAGCTGGCATTGAATCACTTGTTCTGGCGTTGGCGGCGTTATGTTTTCATGATGAGTCATATTCTGTAACATTAATTTTTTTTGTCTGTTCCACTCTGCTAATTTTTTCCTGCTTCAACACGCCCAGGATTTTTAATGGTCTCCACCTGATTCAGCGTTTTCTGCTGATTTTTCTGGCTTGGTTCTTTCTCCACCTGATTCAGTGTTTTCTGGTTCTGCTGATTTTCCAGATCGTTCATTTTGAAGGAAATAAAATTCTATATGATTAAAAGTATTAATCCCATGATTAATGGCGATAACAATGTTCCAAATCTATAGTATTAAAATCACACCTAGAGACTCTAATGACTCGTTAAAAACTGATCTTGCGTTAAATCCCTACGAAGATCTTGTTCAGAATCAATGGGAGCAAATCTACTGACTAGTTTAGTGTACAAACTAAGAACCGTTTGCCCCACAAATTTTCACCATTCTAGACCCCAGCTGTGCTTCATACCTGTTATGATACTTTATAATGTCTTGTGGGGACATCTGTTGAAATCTGTTCTATGCTGAATTCAGTTCCGAGGAACTGTTTTGTTTTTCCACATGCTGCCAAAGAATACAGCCTCTCCTTTTTGGGCATAATAGCTTGGTCATTTAACTTGGTATTCATAAGTTCAGGAAGGTTTAGGCTGCCCTGTAGCTGTAGGAGATCATCACTGTTCATGTTTTTTATTAAATTATAATTATTTTATTTTATAAAAATGTGCACCGAAAAAACTGTTGCTAACCTTGTATACCATTCTGCTGTTATTGGAGGGCTAAGTGTAGGGTACTCAATGCTTGGTAAAAGCTTGTTAGAATTAAACCAGCAGATCTTGGCAAAC
The DNA here is from genome assembly GCA_018398815.1 of Conus ventricosus. Lineage (NCBI taxonomy): Eukaryota > Metazoa > Mollusca > Gastropoda > Neogastropoda > Conidae > Conus > Conus ventricosus. The sequence goes on along the minus strand of JAFLJL010013493.1, from coordinate 7,411 downwards.
TAGACTTTGAGGATTCAGCAAAGCTGATTGCTGTTATTACAGCTTCGTTTGCCACGAAAGATTTTCTAGTCAAGCAAGGAATAATTCCAGACAGTAATAAATATGTAAATAAAAAATACATTATAAAAAATGGATTCACTCGTAATGATGATAGGTGGCGCTGTGGTGAATGCGCTTGCTTTTAGCGGAAGTAATTTCGCATTTAGTAAAACGGATGACGGCGAGAGAAAAGACATAACAATGCTATGGAGCAACTAGCATGTGCACAAGACGCCTATGAAAAGCAGAGACTTGAGCAGTAGATTTTATAATGACACACTGAAAAAACAGGGGCATGCAGCTTACATATTTAAAGATGTTGATCAGGCAATAAAACAATATTATCTAGTAACAGGCAACCCAATCCAGACATTGCCCCCACCAAATTCAGTGACTTTTATCAACCATCAGAAAAACAAAAGATGCAAGAAATCCCCGTTTATTGCCTTGGTATGACTGTCGTGTATTTGGTTGCGCATAATATTGGCTGAATAAAAAATGAACAAAATCTATTATTCGCCCAAAGGATATTGGAAGGGTATCACAGCAATTAAAAAGCTAAGCCAAGCGGCAGGGGTCAGTGAACAACAGCAAAAGAATGGCTATCTAAACAAGCGATTTGGCAAATTTATTTACCTGCGCCTAAACGAATACAGGAGACCACACTTTGTCAATACAACTCCAACGACACCCATCAAATGGACCTTCTATATTTACCCTCTGATACGATTAGACGAAAAAGATTTAAGTACGCCCTTACAGTCATTGACATAGCTTCAAGATACAAAGATGCAGAACCATTAACACAAAAGAGTGCCTCTGCTGTTGCTGTCGCTATACAACTGATATACCAACGAGGCCCACTAACTTTCCCTCGCATGATTCAAGTTGATGATGGAAAAAGAATTTAAAGGCCAAGTGAATCAATTATTGTTAAAACATAGAGTTACCATTAAAAGAGGCATCCCAGGAGTTCACAGATCACAGGCTTTAGTTGAAAACTTTAACAAACAGTTAGCCGAAAGACTTTTCTCCTACCAGTATCACAGAGAGCTTATTGACAACTCTCGCAACACAGAATGGGTTAGAAGACTGCCCTCAGTTTTGCGCGCAATGAATAATGAAGAATTTAAAGGGCTAAAACCAGTACAAGCAATCAAAAGAAAAACAATAAATGTTGCTGAAGACTCCAGTACACCCAGCAAACTATTACCGTTTGGTTTGAAAGTAAGGTACCTTTATTTACCGGGAGAAGCAGAAGGGGACACTCGCATCAGGGCAACCGATCCAGTTTGGAGTGTTGACCCATATGAAATAAAAAGAATTGTAAAAATGAACCCGCCCGTGTATTATTTACGAGAAACTGACACAACAAAACAACCAGCTCCTCAAAGATCTTTTGTGAAAGAAGAACTGCAGATAATTCCGCCAGACACAGTTCCGCTTTAATTAATTACGTAAACATTTTTGGTTTAAAATGGAAGGCCAGAAGGAAGCGCAGAACGAAACAAGAATGGTAAAGGAAGAGACCTTGAAAATGATACGGGAATCATTTCAGGCGTGTAATGCTATTAAGGAAACATTTTCGAGGATTAATCAATGCATGCTAAATCATCCAATCACCTACAACTCAAACCCCAAATTGGGAAAAAGAATATCTTGAAATAATAAAAAAAATTCGAACTCGTCAAGCAAACATGAGAAAAGATTTAAATGAATTGGATGAAGCTATGATTGATCTTATAATAAAAGTTGATGAAAAATATAAAACCCCCTGTTTATGCAGTCCTCCAGTGCCCGATTGCATATGAAAACTCCGGATTAACAAACACCCGTTTTGTGTTTGTTCTATCTAATGACTTCTTTGTTACAACTGTTGTGTTGATCTCATGTAGATTAGATCGCAGTTTTACGTTGTCATGATGAAAAGTCTTATTGCCAAACAATGCTTCTTTGTAGTTGTCATGTGATATGTTTGACTGCACAACGCTGCGGGATATTCCTTTTGCTTTCTTAATGATTTTCTCCTGGCTCGAAATACTGTACATTTTTGACCTTAGCCCCACAATACTCCTTGATCACCTTTCCAGATAATTCATCCTTCATCTTTCCTAAACCTTCTTGTTAGTAATTGAATGTAAAGGCGAATCTTTAGGGTAATCGGACGTGTCATACCATCCTGCATGCTCTTTAGCTACTTCGGTTTCCATGTCTTTATAGATGTCTTCAGTAGGGATATCTATAACAAAACTATCTGTATCTGTGTAAAGTACTCTAGACTCGGGATACGAGGGCTTAAAGTAGTCATAAAGAAATTCTAACATCAAAAGCTTTGATAATTCTAAAACAGTAAACCCAATAAATACAGGTTTGTCTAATTTGACTTTCTTTTTTTTCATCATTATGCCAAAAGCTGATCATGAAATCTTCTGAAGTCCTGATAATTTGGTTTTGAAGTTAGCTTAATTGCTTCGTTCTCTTTGGTGACCAATCTGACATCTTTACGCTTGTGCGGATTCTCCATAGTCTTTCCAAAACAGCTGTTGTTCATCAGCTTGAAAAAGTCTTTTCTGAAGCATCTGCGGATTTGGTTCTGAGATCATGTTCTTCATGATGTATGGTTTCATGAACTGTTCTTGATCGAAAGCAATTATACGATGGACAGCTGTTAACTTTAAACCATGTCTTAAATAAAATTGTAGAAGTCTGTAATGACAGACATAATTTTTTTTTGCCTCGAAGATTAGGCACAAGTTTAGGTGGCTCTCTTGGATCCATCTTTAGACTTTCTGCTGCTAATGGATAGTCATTATGCAGGTCATGGAGTTCATGAGGATATTCTAAGTCAACTTCTAGAATGAAACCACGCTGTTGATCAGGCGTTAAACTGCCCAACCACTTTAATGCCTTTTGAATATTATTCGGATCACCGCCTGTGTACATTTTAAAGTTGCGTAATGGAAGTGATTGCGCCATTGCCCATCCATACAGATTGTTTGCATCTAAATACATAAGATAGTTAGACCTTTTACTCGGATCATAGTCGTCCAAGTATTTGTTGTTTGCTTTACAGTAATGATGCGACGCCATACTAATTCCTCCCGCAATCCGTTTTCAATCATCTGAATCATTGTAAATCTGACAATAAATCAATCTGTACTCCAGTAAACTTTAAGAAAGCGTCCCAACTCATCCCGGGCGCAGAAATGTAATGCACAGGATCCAGGCTATAATGTTTCATGCAGGTCTTTCTATATTTTCAAAGACGTCCGCCAACAAACATGTATCAGCCATCAAGTAGGAGTCATGATAGTCTCCCATCGTTTTACAATCTAACTTCTGCCACGCATCTTGAGCATGCTGGTAATCAGAATCACTGATGTCCTTTCCTCTAAGACTAGAAAAGAACGCGCCTTTAGGAGGAAGTGTATCTTCGTCAAACCTTTCCCAACTGTTCATGTACTCATAAGGGTAAACGCCCTTTCTAACAAGAGTTGAGTCAAAATGTTCTTCCGTTATTGGCAGGACTTTAAGGACATAGCCAGTGACTCTAATGAACCCATCATGTGTTGCATAGAGTCATAAAAAGACATGTTATTTAGATTAAAGCACATGTACTTTTCTGATGACTGTGCAATGCATGACACCCTGAAGGCATCGTCCACTGCTTTCATTTAAGATGAGAGTCGTAACCTCGCAAGTTATGAAAGAAGATGGGCAGCTTCCATGTCTTAGGATCAAACTTTAGTTGAAGATTGCATTTACTGTGCGCTGCTCCTCTGAACTTTCCGCTAATGTGATCATGGTCTCTTACTGTTGGATTGGATTCTTCACTGAGTTCTAAACCACAAATCCAACAATGTGTGGCTGAGTCATACTGTTGTTGGTCTTCAGGAGTCATAATAATGTCTGAGAGATTCAGTTTATTAGAACAGGCGTTACGCACTTGCTGCATGCATTCTAAGAATGTTTCTGCAGCATTAGGCCCTCTATACAATTTTGGTTCTGAATGGACACCGTCTGACCTAACAACAATGAAAGCAAATGAACAAATTGATGATTACTCATTAAGACTGTTTTTCGAAGTTTTTGTGGCGCTGGCCCTTCATAAGGAACAATAAGCGACTCAAAGTCTGCGTAAACAACATATGGAGAATGTTGCAGCCGTTTCCAGTTCTTAAAACTAACTTTAGATCCGGGTGGGGGCGTAATTAGTTCTGTATTACAGTCTACAGAACTTTTACAATGTTTTTTATGTTCGCTCGCTGCTTTAACGGATGGCATTCTTGTTAAACATTTTCTACAGAATTCTTGTTTGTTAGTGTTTTTGAAGTATGCGCCAATAATCTGCTCATTGTTCGTATCAATGTGTAATGTGGTAGCCCTGCTGGTGAAAGCATCAGCAGTTAAGTCAACATGATTTTGCCTGGATCACCTATTGTTGGGCTGTTCTTGGACACTTTAATAGGCAGTAGATTTGTTTCTTCATCCCATGTGTAGACATTACAGTTATTGGTTTGTTTTGTTCTTCAAATGATTAATTTGGTCTACACTAACGGGAAAGGATATTCACTAAAGTTGAGATCATTACTGTAAGGTTCATAGTTAGTCACTCTCTCTGCGTGTTCGCGGACATGATGCAGCCTTGCAAGAACACCCCACATGAAACATTTGTCGTCTGAATTCTTTATGTTTAAAACTGTCTCTTTAAAACCAACTCTCGAGGTAGCGGAATGTAAGCCTTGCCTACAATTGGTGCATACTTAGACTGTTTTAATCTGATCTCTAAGACTTCGCCCTCTGACCAACCAGAGCCTCTCATTTTAGCTTCTTCAGCGGCTTCATCAAACTGTGTAAGCAGTTGGTCTGCCCAACCAGGTGTTAAGTCATTAGAGGAAAGAATAGTCTGTTGTTTAGTCGAGACCCAGACTTCTAGATTTTCTTCATTTATTGTTACATAGTCGATTAAAACAGCTAACATTACTTTAACTGGCGGGTCTATTGTTAGTTTACTTGGAACTTGAGAAATAGCATGAACAACACTTGCCTGTACGTTTGTTGGGTCAATGACTTCTAAATCAATATCATTCAGTGCTCTTGATAAACGCTCTCTCTCAAGCATTCCTTCAAACAATTCATCTGGGCCTTCATATATCTTAGCCATGCTGTCTTTCTTTTCTAAGCCAAAATATTTATTTAAATTAAAAAAAAATACTTAATCAGAATCAATATCAACGGTCTTTTTGCGTTTGGACTCATAAACTAAAGTATAAACACCTTTTGGTGTTGTTAATGTGAGCTGTTTAAAACAGAGTTTAATGTCTCGTTTACTTTTTTTAAGCATTCCTTTTTTATCTGCTCGGCGTCTGGCTGTTGAGAAAAACTTGTCCTCGCCTTTCTTTGAAGATCAAACTTTTGTCTTTTGTAGTCATCAAAATCGGCCTGTAAACGATTAAATTCTTCATCCGTGATGTTTGAGTCAGCTAGTGCTTTATTTATTATCAGCCTGAAGGAACTAAGTTTAGCTGTTATTAGTTGAACCATAGCTGTGTGCTTTTGGAGTTTAGTTTTTAATTTTTTGCCAGCAGCACTTACAGCTAATGAACACAGGCCGAGAGCTAAAGACAAACCGCCTAGAGGTAAAGCTGCGGGTGCACCTATGCCTGTTGCTAAGAGGCCTACACTCGTTCCTGCTGATAGAGCACTTATAGTCGATGCTCCAGTATTAACATAGGTAACAGCATTAAAGACAGCAGAATACCTTCGTTTGGTTTTGCTGTATTTTGAAAGGTTTTGCTCTAGTACTTGCTGCATTTGTGTAATGTTGGTTAATCTGAAGGTTTTTATGTTAGGGCTTTCTACTATCTCTTCTCTTGGCGACTCTGGCGCTGTAGGTACTCTCGGATAATGCTGAACAGACATGCTTTTCTAAAATAAAAAATAATTTAGTAATGTATATTTTCTAATCTGTTATCTTGAATATTCAGCTGCGCATCATATATTAAAACAAATGTACATTAAGCGGTTTATCGGCTTCTTCTTCTTTATCAATTTGAATGTTTATTACGTCTCTCACAGTTCTCCCGCCTTCCATGTAACTGATTATCCTCCGTTGACCTTAGGTCAATCCATAAACCGTATTTTGTTGTTAAATAATCATCAAGTCTTACACTGTGAAGGTGTAGATCTTTAGCCACAAGGTCAACTGTTGGATTTCTACACCTCCCACCTCCAAACAGTTTTCTTATTTCATCAAAATGCTGATAAGGTTTAAGCCCGCTAGCATAGATTTGGTTAGGACTGCCCTCAATCGAACATTGTACTTTCGTTATTTTTGGATTAAAAAACTTTTCACTTCCTCTTTTGAATGGTTCTTCATCTTCACACAGCAATAAAATACCTTTAAGCGATCTTGCTGAGACGCTAAAACTAAAATTCCATATAGTGTCTGCCCTGCTTCTAGGATATGTTGTATGATGAATCACTCTTTCGTAATATATTGCTAATTTTGACTGATATTGTTGTTCAATCAGCCTTGCTAAATAATGGTTGCTAACAACGTCAAACTCTAACGAGATGTCAGAAATGCTGTACTTTGCTTCGGTGTCTGATGATTTGATAACCCGTTTGTATTCATTAAAAGTTAGTTCATATGACAATCTGTCTTTTAATGCTCCTTGAAAGTATGGGGGCATGCGCTTTTAACAACTCAAAATCTAAGGGAATGGAAAAGCGATTTCCAAACGCAAAATTTACAGCCACATACTTTTTGCCGTCTTTAGTATCTTCGGCACCTATTCTATGTTTTAGTGCTTCTTCATTTTCGATTCCTTGAAACGCAAGATCAGCCCTTTCATTCGCGGTTAGCCATAGATCAGAATAGGTTAAAAATATGTCTGCATTGTGCAAAGAAAATATTTCTTGCCCCTCAAGTTTTATAGAAATTTTCTTAACGATTGCCCGTCCCAGATTCTGTACAACTGTCCTGTTTGGGTCTGTTGTTGAATCGAGCGCTATTTTGAAAGTAAGACGCGCAGAGCCTGGCACAATCACGTCATCTGCTCCTAGGTCCGGAAATTTAACAGTAAGAATTTGATCCGCATCAATAGTAGATGGATTATTTGGAACAGTAATAGTCCGCTTATTTCCCTTCACGCCAAAGGGTTCTTTCAGTCTTCTATGCGGGTCAAGAATCGAGCCATGTGCTTGTGACATTTTTTTATAAACAAAATAAAAAATTAATTAATTATTTAAAACATGGCAGGAATTGAAGATGAAGAAGATTATGATGTTTTTGACCCTGGAGACGATATGAGTGAAATGATCCCTTTGACACGGCATCGCTCAATGCTCTCAATGCGGCATGAATTAA
>JAFLJL010013492.1:0-32276 GCA_018398815.1 Conus ventricosus | reverse complement strand
GAGAGAGAGAGAGGAGAGAGAGAGAGAGAGAGAGAGAGAGAGAGAGAGAGAGAGAGAGAATGACAAGATATTATACTCCTCATGTTGCATTAAAGTCTTCAGACAATGCGAGGGAAATTGTCGATCATAGCCAAGCACACACCACACACACACACACCACAACACACACAACACACAACACACACACAACGCACGACGCACGCACGCACGCCACCACCACCACCACCACCACCACCACACAACCATATAAACTTTCCTTCAAAAGGTGAATTTTTTAAGGCATTATGTTGTCAGAATACGTCACTATACTTCTAAAAGGTTCTGTCACTGTTCATTTTTTAATGATTGTCTGTCTTTTTGTGTTACCCGTAAATAGAGTTACCTGGCTAAATCTTCTTCGTGCTCAAAGTTTTTCCCATGAAACCAGTTTGCAAAGCTTTAAAGAAATAGTTGTTATGTTTTTTTTTTCAAACGATGTTGGTGTAAAGCAATCTTTTTCCCACCCCCCCTTCTTGAAAATTTTTATTTGTTAGCCATATGATAAATTCATTCCCTCCCCCAACCTTTTACCACTCCCTACATTTTAAGCTAAGTTAGTTGACCAGAGATACTCATTACCGAGATACGACATTTGGGGGTTTCCGTAAGCCCGGGACTAGGTTAGGGCCCCTTAGTCGACGGTAAATCAGTCAACATAGCGACGCGAAAGAAGGGGCAAAGTTTTGCAGCGCTATCGGTTGTTAAAAACGCTCGCAACAAAATCGTTGTGAAGGGCTGGCATTTTTTCGTTTTCAAAGGGATGAAAAAAGGGCATGTCAAACTTTATTGCTTTTATTAAATTTTTGGCGAGAAAACCACGAAAGAAATCCGTATAGGGTGGGGGACTTGCATCGGGTTTTGCAACTTGAGTTAGTCTAGATAAAGTTTATAGTATGATATAAAGCCACATGGGCAGATTTTTAACAGTTTTTTTTTTTTTAAAAGAAGGAAAGAGCAATGCGCCTACCTTTTTCTAGAAAATCTTTTAACCCTACTGGCTTATTTTTCAGTGTTCAAAACAATACCCCCCCCCCCCCAAACCCCCCCCCCCCCCCCCCCCCCCCCCCCTTTCCCCCCCCCCCTTCTCTGCTCCTCCTGTTTCTCTCTTCTCTGTCTCTTCTCTCTCTTCTCTCTCTTTTGCGTGCAGTTCAGGTTTGTGTGTGTCAACCTTGAGAAATTGACAAAAATTGGTTTCAGTCAGTGTGTGGTGTGTGTGTGTTGGTGAGAGAGGAGAGAGGGGGAGAGTGAGAGGAGGAGAGAAGGAGGAGAGAGAGAGAGGGGAAGGAAAACCTTTACTAACCCCCTCCCCCCCCGCTTACGGTGTAAACCAAAATGTATAATGCCCGTTTTGTCTAGGCCTATCTGTGCAAGTCTATTTTGGGGTTGATGTGTGTATTTGAAATTGTGTGCTTTTTCTTTGCCGTATTTTAAAAAAGCTTTTTTTTGCAAATTTTTGCAGACTTTTTGGAAAATGAAACCCAGTTTTGTTTTAATCCTTTGTTTGAGGGCAAAATTTTTTTTCTATTTTTTGTGGGTTGAGACGGACTGCATTACCCCCCCACCCCCCCCTCACCCCTTCATTTCCCATTGTGGAGTTTTTTAAAACGCACAACACAAAAAGTTTGTTTGGAGACAAAAAAATGGTCTTTTTTTTTTTTTTAAAACAACCCACAAACTCCTCCTCTCTCCCCCCCCCCTTCCCCCCTCTTCCCACAGTCATGCAAACAAAAACACCACCACCACCCACACCCCACACACACCTATACTAATAAAAATCATGCGTATGATGAACATGCAGTGACACACGCCCTACATGAACGAAAACCAAAACAAGGGGGGCCCCAAAAAATTGTTGAGGCATTTGAATCTGTGTAAAAAATGCTGAAGCGTTAAAGGTAAAGTTTGACAACAAATGGGGCCCCGAGGGCGTCGTTGTTTTTACGGAAAACGTTTTCACATGCAGCCGCGGTGCAGCCGCGCCGACAAGGGAGTAATCGATAAACGGATTGTGGCTGTAAGAGGCGTGTCGTTCCGGTAATGTGTTTGCTTGGATGACCCACAGCAAATGCAATAAAAAAGAATCAAGGCTGGTCTTTTTGGGTGTCCAGCAGACCCCCGTAGGCCTTTGTTGACGATACAAAGAAAACGCAGAAGTGTGTGTAAAAATTTTTTTGGTGAGAGTCAGTAAATTATCTGTTTGCGCCTGTTTATGAATTTGGTTTTAGTTTGGTGGGGGGTGGTGGTGGTGTGTGTGGGTTGTGGGGGGGGGGGGGGGGGGGGGGGGGAAGGGGGGGGAATTTGAGCTTTTGAGGTTTGAGAGCCCCCGGATCGTGACCCTGGGGTTTTGCGGGTTCAAATTTCGGTACGGGGGATTTTCCCCTGGGGATTTAAACATTGGTCTATCCATTCCCCTTTAGTCTTAAAATGGATAAAACCGGGGTTTCCGTGTGTGAACGCCGATCCTCTTGCACCACGAAAATCCCTCCCCAAACTTTCGAAAAAAAAAAGGGCCATTTTGGGCCCGTTGGTATGGATGACACGTTAAAATAGCTTTTGGCCTTCCGCGAAGAGGGGTTTTGGGCTCCCTTTATGGGGAAAAAAAAAACGGTCTACACAAAACTCCATGTTGTTTACAGGCAGTGCCGGGGGAGTATCAGCCTGGTAGCAGAAAGAAAGAAAAAAAAAAAGTCTTGGTGGGATGGATTTTGAATGCTGTGAACATGTGAAAGCGAGTCCTACAGTTGTTTGTTCAGTTCCCGTGTAGCTGCCCCCTCTGAAACCTGTTGAAAGGGAAAATTATGGAGCACATGAGGTGGGGTTAGATGACACTTCCCCAAAACAAGTTGTTGGCATTTGGGAATTGTCCGTTTGGTTCTCCTGTGTGAGCGCGACGCCGAGTGTGTGTGGTGTGGTGGTGTGTTTGGTGTGTGTGTGTGTGTGTGTGTGTTTGTGTGTGTGTGTGTGTGTTGTGGTGTGTATGTGTGTGGGTGTGGTGTGTGTGTGTGTTGTGTGTGTGTGTGGTGTGCGCAGTGTGTGTGTGTGTGTTTTGGTGTGTGGTGTGTGTGTGTGTGTGTGTGTGTGTGTGTGTGTGCGTGGCGTGTGGCACGTGTTTTGTGTGTGTGTGTGTGTGGGGGTTGTGTGTGTGTGTGTGTGTGTGTGTGTTGACAGAGAGAGAGAGAGAGAAGGGGAGGGAGGAGAGAAGAGAGGAGGAGAGAAAAGAAGAGGGGAAGAGGGGGGGGGGGGGGAAAACAGAGGCGAGAGAAGAAATTGCAAAAGACAGAAAGGGGAGAGACAGGAAAAGACGGGGAAAAGAATTTTGGTTTTTGGAAAAAAGGGGAAAATTAAAAACAGAATTGTAAATCGGCTTTCAGGGGGAAACCCTCTGTTGAAAAAAACACAATCCACAAGGATTCCGGGGAGCAAACGACGAAATAAACAATGGCTCAAACTTTCAAAGGAGCGAGTCAAACCTTGTCTTTGCATTGTTTGCTTTGTGATCCCCCCCCCCCCCCCAAAACCCCCAGCAGTAAAAATGGCCGGCGAATAATTGGGTCCTGATTTAATCATGAATTGATTCGCGTCTTTTGGAGAGCCCCGGATTTAACAGCATTTTCCCGGGGGCGTTGTGATTTCCACTGACAACAGGCGCCCCCAAAGGTCCCCAGTCAGCCAGGGAAATAAACAGTCTGCAGAAACGTATGGTACCATTAGCACAGGCGTTGTTGCATTGATATGGGAGGGGGAAGAGAGGAGAGGAAAGAGGGGAGAGAGGGAGGGGACAGACGGGACAGACGGGGACAGACAGATAAAATTAAAACACGACAGACACCAGAAAGACAGACATACAGAGAGAGAGAGAGAGATGAAGAGGGGGAGGAGGAGAGAGAGAGAGAGAGAGGGAGAATCAAGATATTATACCCCTATGTTGCTTTAAAGCTTAGACAATGCGGGAAATTTGTCGATCAAAAGCACACACGCCACACACACACAACCACACACACACACAACAACACACACACCCACACACACCCCCGCACGCACGCACGACGCCCGCAGCAGCAGCACCACACACACAAAACAACAACACCACACCACAACCACCCAACCACGCCGCACGACGCACACCGCCGCAACCACACAAAACCCCCAACCCACACAAACACACACACACACACAACCACACACACACACACGCCCCCGCACGCCGCACTGCACGCAACCAACCACACACCACACACCCCACACACCCACACACACGCACGCACACACGCACGTACCACACCCCACACACACACACCACAACACCCCAAAACCGTGTAAGAGAGAGGACACTGACACTGACCTGACCGAACTTTTTTTTGCCCAATAGTGTACAGCCCTTTCAGAAAAGGGGGGGACTTTCATAATTATAAGAAAAATTTTTTTGTCAAAAATTTGATCTCATATCTTTTTTAAAAGATAACACACACACGATAAAAGAAAATATGCCGCACTGCGGTGCATGACCGCACGCGTGCGCGCGCGCACTCCAACACGCCGCACGCAGGATAAAGAGGGGGGAAAGAGAGAGAGAGAGAGAGAGTGAGAGGGAGGAGAGAGGGAAGAGAAGAGAGGAGAAGGGGGGGGGGGGGAAAAGGGTGGAGAGAAAGAGAGAGAGAAGACAGAGAAGGCGAAACAGAGAGTGCTTGCCGAACGGGGTATAAGATGGGGGGATCATTGTAATTTTTTTTCCCTTTGTTCAATTAACATTTCCAAATCTTTTGCTTTGCTAAAAATTACCCAGGGATATGTTCATTTTCTTTGTTTTTTGAAAAAATATATGTTCCCGATCTTGTGGATTTTGAAAAGGTTTTAAAATTTTACAGTTTTGCGCTTTTCTTATAAGAGAGAAATTGAACGTAAATAATTTTCCTTTTTCCCATTTCCACGAGGGGAAAATTTTTTTATCTTTCATTTTAAAAACCCAATTTTTAAAAATTTTTTAGGCCGTTTAATCTTATCTGAATTGAAAAAGATAACCTTGCCATTATCCAATCAAATGTAATTTTTTTCGCTTGGAAAAAATTTTGAAGAATAAAACCACCTTATTTATCATTGCTTCAATTTAAATCCCAATGCTGTTTTAGCAGGAGTAAGTCATTTTGATTTTCACTATAAACCTTTCTCAAAACCTGCCCTTGGGCTTGCCTTCATCCCCAAATCCATTCTCACTAAAATTCTTTAAATTTGACCCCCAATTTTAAAGTGCCCGATTCGTTGTAAAAAACAAGCTTTTCATAAAATGTCCCCAATTCTCGACAGGGTGGTAGGTTAGTAAGTTTAGCCAATTTTTTTTACCTTTAAAGACTTCGAATACAGAGGGGTATCTTCCTGTTTCCCCTTTTAAACTAAAGTTTAGAAGTGGGAGGGGAAGCCCAAAAAGTTTTTTATTGCAAAGGTATGCATTTTCAACTTTTTTCTATTTTTTCCAGTCCCACCTTCAGTGCGTAGGTTAATATGGGTTTATTTGTGTGTCAAATAGTTTCCAAAAAAGATCTAATCCCAGGTGTTAAATTTTTCTTGGATTCAATATGCCCATTACCCCTTCTTCCTTTTTACAACAAATAAACTGCTCCCAATATTTAATTTTGTGGTAAAAACTTTTCCCAAATTTTTGAAAGAATTTGTAACCTACTTCTTTACCTCCATAAAACCCCCTCCCTGGACCCAAATGCCCTCCTTTCTAAAACCATTCGTTTGTCTTTTTAGTTTAAAATACTGATGTAATTATTGTTTCTTTTGCTGTCAGCGGGTTTGAAGACTATTATTGTATTCGCAACAGTAGGACATCGTCTGCAAAAGAAAAAAGAAAGATTTGGGGCCCCCCCGGAATAAATTTGTTTTCCCATGCTTTCCGTCCAGACATTTACAGCTAATTTTTTAATGAAAAGGAAAAAATTTGGGGCTAGTGGCAATTGTCTACTCCCTAGGCAATTGAAATAATAGAATAAAAACATTTGTCCGAACACAACCCAAAAAAGAATCTAAATACTTTAAGGCCCCTATCATTTTGCCATTCCCACCTTCCTCCTCAAAACTGCCCACGGAATTTTGTTCCGGCAAACGCTTTTAAAATCGTTAAAGCCGACATTTTTGAATTCTTTTGAAAAGATTTTGTATAATATTTTTGGGGGTGAAATAGGTCAATTGTTTTTACCCTGCGGAACTGCCGTCTTAAAAAATTTTTTTTTTTCTTTTGCCCCTCGGATGCCTTTTTTGTTAAAATGTGTTTTATAAAACTTTACTTACAACCTTGTTAAGGACCCGAAATTTTGGGGTTAACGTTCCTTTTTATTTTGGTCGTGGATGTGCCATTGGGGAAAAATTCCTACAAACTTTGTTGGAAAAAGAAAAGAAATTCGTTTTAAAAAACTTTTGCATTGTTTCAAAATTTCCCCTTTATATTTTGTCAGGGCCTGCGCTTTTCCCGACTTGGAGACCAAATGGAGGCCTCTTGCTGGAAAATCGTTTTTAAAATGATCATCAAAAACACCTAAGTTTGTTCACCCTAGACTTGCATTTTCAGAGTGGTTTTCTATTTTTAAAGGTGAAAAGAAAATGTTCGTACCACTGTTTTTGGGTTTAGAATTGTAGATCACTGTTTTTGTTTTCCGACCTGATGTTCCCAGAAATATTTTAGATCTGTTGACTGTTTTATTTAATCAACCTTGCTTGATATACTCTGTTTTCTTTGGTTTTAAAAATATTATTTTCCTTTCTTTCTTAACGTACCCCTCTTTTTTTTTTGAAGTGCATTCTTTGCTCGTTTTTGCTCGTTTTGAATTTCATAGTAAACCCCCGAACTGCTTTCTTTTTCGGTGACTTTCAGATCAAACCAGCACTCTTTCTCTTCTTTTTTTCTTTTGTTCTCTTATACACGCAGCGCGCTGATAAGACTTTGTAACTTTTCAAGAGAAGCATCGATATCTGTTCAAGAAAAAATTTAAAGCGTTATCTAAAATTTGTTTGAAATCGCAGTTTTTTTTGTCATTTTTTTTTAAATGTACAAAATCCTCTAAATACATAGTGTTTTTTTCTGGTTTGAATGTAGTAACTGAATGAATTCTTGCTCCACTTTTTTTCCAAATTTTCTCGGGCAAGGCCGGGAAATCGTTTCGTCACAACCAAAAAAATCACAGCTGCACGCGAAAAAATTGTCTTTTGAATAATGACAAATCAATCAATTTTGCCCCTGGGTGAAACAAAAGTAAAATCGCCATAAAATTATTGTCAAAACAGCCGTTAAAAATGAAAACAGTTAAAAATTAACGAAATTAACGCGTGCCAAAAATTATTCACAAGTTATTTTTCGATTTCCCCTTTCCTGTTTCCTATCATTACATTATCCTCTTTTTTCCATACAGGGTGTATAATTACTCATGTCTTCCTCCTTGGCTGTTCACCCCCAGTTCTTGCTTAAAAGTCCCCCTAAGATCAATGCCTTTATCTTTAAAAGGAGTGAAATAACTTTTTCCAAATTAATATCCCACCCTTAATTGCTTCGTATTATTTGAGGCCCATTTTTGGACAATATCATGCAACCAAAGTACATTTTGCCCTTTTGAAAAGACTTGTTTATGTTACAGCAACTACATTTTCACAATTGACATTGAAGTGGACGAATTTAGTAGGGTTTTCGGATCTGGAAAACACCCCCCCTGAGTGTTTCCGTGTCGAGAAAGTTTTTTGCAGGAGCAGAAAATTTTGTTATAATAGGAAAATTTTACCACAAAAGTAAAAAAAATCTCGACAAAAATTTCTGTCAGCAGACAACATCAAACTTAGAAATGTAACAATAAAAGAAGCATCACTAATCTTATTATAAAAAATTTTAACATTTAAAAAAGAAATTTATATTTACAAGATGACCCGGCCTGTCCTAGGCATTGCCTTTTGATCGCCTTGGGAGGGGAATGCCCAGTGGGAGACAGAAAAATGCCGTTCTAACTCACTTTCGCCCTCAAAAAGTTTTGGGGCGAAAAGTGACCAAAAAGCGGCATTTTACTGTTTCTGACAAGAAAGATTTCAATAACTAAAAAAATATATTAAAAAAACAAAACATACTGTGTGGATTACCCTTTTTTAATACAAATTTACTAAACTTTCAGTTTTTAGTTTTTGTTTAATCCTGTGTTTTTCCTGGTCATTTTCAAAAAACATCATTTTCACGAAAAACTTTCATAAAATGTTCTGTTTTTCCCATGTGAAATAAAACTCAGTCTTTAATTTCTCTAAAGTCTTTTAAAACTGGTTAATTTTTGGAAAAAAACCCAAAAACCCTTATCCCGCATGTTTCCACTGAAAGCTGTTTCGACAAAGTGTTTCTTTTTTTTCTATGTCTCTTTCTGCTAAACGTCATCTTTTTAATGTGTCGGGTTTCCCTTTCAAAAAATTAAAAAAGCGTTCTAGCCCCTATCAGTTTTTTGCAGGTTTAAACTAAAAAATGTTATATCAGTCATTAAAACTTCTATCATGTAGCTTTTTTCCATTTAAGTTTTGGGCAGAAAAATTACAATTTGATCAAAATTAAACGTTAAAGTTTGTAACAGGTTGGGAAAAATATTGTTTTTCCACAACGTTTGTACAAATTAATGAACAATGAGGGGTTTTTGTCAAAATTTTAACTGCCCCATATTTTTTTTTTAAAAAAATTAATCAAATCCAGTTAATTTTTATCATACTTCCGTCAAATTGTTCGTTAAAAAAACCCTAGAGGCCTAAATGTTAAGATTAATCCTTTTCTTTCTGTAAGATTGTTTCTTTTTAAAGTAAAAATTTGATTTTGTTGCGTTTTTTGCCCTTAATACCCTCACCTTGTGAAGAACGACGATGGTAATTTTAAAGGGTTTTAACGTCTAAGTTTTGCAGTAAATTAATTCCTTTTAAAAAAGGACGTCACTAACGCCCAAACCCTCCCTCCCCAATCTTTAAAGACAGAAATTTCAAATATCTTTGTGAACGTGTCTCCTAATTTTCTGCTTGGAAAGAACTGTAATTTTGTAGAAGTTTTTTTAAAAAACCGTTTTCTTCTGGGGAGGTTATGTTTTTTTCATACGGCGATATTTAATTCTTTCGCTTTGTCGTGGGCATAAGTTTTAATGAAAAGGGGCCCGAGTTGAAGCTTTTCTGAAACTTTTTTGACGCTAAAAATGTAAAAGGGGTTTTGAATTAAAATTTTTATGTCCCTTTAAATAGGTTCTAAGTGCCATTTGCTGTAGGTTTTCAAAATTTTTTTATTCTTTGGGCCCAGATTATTTGTTCTACTTGCGTGTTTTTCTTTTTGGAAAATTTTTGTTGTCCCCAACCCTCTTTGCGTTTTAATCCCCATTTTTGTGTACTAAAAAACCCTACAAAGGCCTTTTCACGTTCTGTTAAAAAGTCCGCAACGTCTGCAAGGTCTTTTAATTCAAAGGGGTTTACACCTTTCAGGCCCCAAGTACCCCTGGTTTTTGGGCCCCCCCGCGAATTTTTTTTTGAAAAAAATTTATTTTATTAAAAACAAGGAGGTTTAAAATTTTTAGACTTTCCTGTTTTGTCTGTGATCTTTATTTAATGACCCAACCCCCAAAATAATCTTTTAAACTGTAAATTAGGGAATTGTATAATTTCATATGATATGCAGTTTTCCCCGCCGGAAAAAGCTTTGAACGTTGAGGGCCTTCCATCATATAAGTTTTCTCGTGCTAGTCATCTAAATAAACATAGAGTAAAAAAAGTAATTCAGATCGACGGTTTTTCCCCCCTCATAAGTATTTTGTTGGTGAACAAAAAAAATTTGAGGTCTGGCTGCAGTTGCAAAGCAAACATTTTGTGTCGTTTCAAAAAGTATTTTGCTTTTAGGTTTGAATGTTAAATTGTTTTTAGATTTGCATTTTTAAAGTTTGAGAGTATGTTATTTACTTTTGTTTTTTTTAGTGAGAAAAACCGTAAAAACCATCAGGTTTTGTTAACTGTTTAACTTTGTCGCTTCCCCTTTCATTTTTTTAATCTTATTACCCCCCTTTGGGGTTGTTATATTAAACCATCGACTTTGTAAAATTTTTATGGAGCGCGACCTTTTTGGGTTCGCAATCGTTTTCAATGCATGTTCTAAAAAAGGGGGGACTCCCCTTGGTTTTTATTGTTACAAACATTTTTTTTAAACGAATAAAAATGGGGCCTTTTTTAATTACAAAAGTGCAAAATTCTTTTGGGGCCCCCGCATACAATTTTAAAATATACCAAATGCCCCTTGACTTTGCGTGACCCGACTAACATTTTTTCAAAAAAAGGTGGTACTCCTTTAAAGCGAATCTTAACCCCCCTTTTAAAAAAAGAACATCGCGAAATGTGTTTTCTCCGAGCAGTTTTTTCAGAACCATTTAAACTTTGCTGGTTTTGGAATCAATGGGTGTGGAGTGTCGTATGAAATTATTTAAATCTTCCTGTCCTTTGGTGAGGTCAGTGTACAGATTTCTTTTTTTTTCCCACCTTCAGACGATTTTGATAAAACTGCGAGCCCTTCCAAATGACAAACTTTTTAAATCCTTCAGAAAACCAAATAGTATAAAGGTTTTTGAAAGGTTTTAACGTTTCTTTTTAAAGTTAAGAAGACTTTAGAAAAAAGTGGTCAAATATGGTGGGCCCCCCTTTTTTTTGGGGGTGAAACAGAAAGTTAACTATGTGGAATCCCTTTAAATCTTTTCTTCGGCCGCTGTTACCTGGGTCCTAGAGCAAGGCAAAAAAAGATGGCCATTTCTTAGACTTCAAAGGGCCAAAATAAAGGGGGAAGAAGAATAAACGTTTTTCGTATTGTTGGTGTTTGTAGGTTCGAAAAGCACAAGCGGATGAGCTTAATGTTTTTCTATGGCCTTGATGCCAAAACAATACTTAGCAATTTGAGGCGCTTAATTCTCATTTTTTTTTCCCTTCAAGTAAAAAAAGGACCAAATGTTTTACAATACGCAGATCGAAAGTAGACTTTGCTTTTGGGCAGGTTTATCTGCCCTTTTGACCCGACTCCGGTGGGAAAACAATATAAACTCAATAATGAACCCTTGTGGCGGTAATGAACAAAAGGTTTGGGGAAAAAAAAAAAACGTAAAAATTTGAGCCGTAATTTACAAACAAAAAAAAAAACCCCCAAAAAAAAGTACCCATCCAAGGCCCAAACCCCAAAGGCCTTTAAAGCGTGGACTTTGTTGGATAATAATATGAAAGACGCACTTGTTATTGGATTAAGGGCCCTGGGGATTACTTGGTCTTTATTTACTTAAATAGAAACCAATTTTAAAGAAAAATCCCCTAAGTGCTCGCCATAACCCAAACACTTTGCTTGCGTAGAAAAAACCCGTAATAACATTCCCAATAACTGGAAAAGAGTCTATGTTTTTTACCAGTTTTTTTTAAATAAACTCGCAAGTGATAAAGTTGTTTTTTTACCTGTTTATCGGAGTGGCGTGGGGCATGAAATTTGCCCCCCACCCCGCCTGTAAAGCCTCACCCGTGTTTATTGCAAATCCCAAAGGCCGTTAAACGCTGCTATGTGACCCTTTCTTCTAAACAGTGTTCGTATTCGTTTTGCTGCGTCGTGTCTTCTATAAATTTTTTTCGAAATTTTTCTTATTCTTTCACTTGAGTTCGTAATAGGCTCGGTTAGTAGTCGCCTTTAGTCTTGCTGCTTTTTTGCTCAAGATTTTTTTTCTTTGGGGAATTTTTTCTTTTTTTCCGCCTCGATGCGGTTGTCAGTCTCAGGGTTTTTTTTTTTCTCTTTTTTATGCCCCTCTAGTTTCATGTTTTGTACATTGTTTTTTAATTTGCCTTTGGGTTCTTAAAGTACGATCAAGGGCTAATAATTCTCCTCGGTGGGCCGTGGTTTTGTGTATGTATTTAAAGCGTTTCTTTTTCTTTGTGAGTTCTGCTTTTATTGCTTGTTTATTTCGCCCGCTGTTGACTTAAATTTTTGGTTTTTGTTTTGATTTGGTATCTGTTGGGGTACTTGTTGTAGTTTTGAACTTTGCAACTTTATTCATCTAATTTTGGTTCAGTAAAGCCAAGGGATTTTGCTGTCGCACTAACTTTTGTTTAATTGTACCTTTACAAACTTTGATGGTTTATTTTTTACGTAAACGGAAAAAGTTCTCCTTTTTTTTTCTAAAAAAAAAGGTTTTCTTTTGTTCAAAAAATTAGGTATATGTTTAGGAGGTTTTGGTTTTAACTTTGGTATAATGTTTTGACTTTTTCTTTTTGTTAATTTAGCCTTTTGCTCCCCTTGGGTTTTATCCCAAAGAGATCCGAGGAGCTGTGTCAAAGGAGTTCTTTATCCCTGTTTGGGGTTACAGGTCAATAAATTTTCCCAAAATCAATTCCCCCCTGTTTTTAAATAATTAACTTTTTATTTTGTTTTATTAAAATGGCCAAGAAAAATTTGGCTCGATTTTTGACCCCAAAGAAGTGAAAGAAAACCCCTGGCGTGAAGGGAAAAAAACGGAAAATTATGTTCCCAAAAATCCATTATATTTATGCAGACAAAAATTTTCTGTCAAAAATTTCAGACTAGGAGCGAATTTTGATTGTGCCGGCTCTGCACGGGCTTACTTTCAAAAAAGAACTCGCTTTTCAACAGACCAACCAGAACAGTTTTCCCAAAATTTTTGGGGGCAATCGTTAAAAAAATTTCTATAAAACTTGAGGGGGGAAAAAAAGTTTTTTTTTACACAATGCAGAATATTTTTAACTTTTTGATCTATGGCAACCGCAAATGAAAGGGGAAAATCTTGCGTTTCAAAGGATTGGAAAAAAGAAGCACCTAAAATTAGAATAGAGCCGAATGCCTCGGTGCTAAAGCAACAAAAAGGTTTAGCTGTAAGTTTTGCGTTTGGAAATGCTTTTCCATTCCTTAGATTTTGAGTTGTTAAAAAGGCATGCCCTACCTTCAAGGGGCATTAAAAAAACAGATTGTCTGAACTAATTTTAATGATCAAAGTGTTATTAGATAAAAAGAACCGAACAAGTCAGGTTTTTTGAATTGTTAGAGTTGATGTTGTTAGCAACTTAATTTAGCAAAAGGGATTTTAGAACAAAATGAGTCACAATTGTAATTTTTTACGAAAAAGTGCGTCTCATTCAACTATCCAAAGAGGGCGACGTATATGGGAATTTTAAATTTTGTGGGGCAGCAAATGCTTAAAAGGGATTTTATTGCTGTGTGAAAATGAGAACCATTCGAAGAGAAGTGAAAAAATTTTTTTAAAACCAAAATTAAAGAAAGTGCAATGTAAAATTTCGGGAGTCCCAACCAAATTTTTGTACGGACTTGGTTTCCTCATTTTTACAAATAAAAAAATTGTTTGGGGGGGAGGGGTAGAAGCCAACAGAGACCCTTGCGTTAAAGATCTACCCTTCACAGGTTTGCTTTATGATTTTTAACATCAAAAATACGGTTTTTTGGGTTGACTAAGGTCAACAGAGGTTATCAGTTTCTGGAAGTGGGGAGAACGGTTAAAAAACGTAAAATTTAATTGAGAAAAAAAAAGAAAACCGATAACCATTAAGTACATTTGTTTTTATTAATTGTCACAGGATTTTTGCAAAAAAATTAGACCAAAAGAATATAAAAAAAATTTTTTTATTTTAAAAAAAACTTTGTTTTTAAGTTTTTCCCAAAAGTGCCTACGCGCCGAGTCGCCAAGAGAAAAGGGTAGTAGAAAAACCCCCGGGTAAAACCTTTGTTAACCCAAAATTAACAAATGCACAGAAACTAGGCAGGACTTTCAAAAAAAAAGCAAAACCAAAAAGAAAGGTTTTGCGCCTTTAAAGGTTACCTATGTTATACTGGGCTTAACTATAAGTGCTGCTCGCAGGAAGGTGTTGGTTCTTGATCAGGCATAGGCGCACCCCCAGCTTTCCTCTAGGCGTTTGTCTTTAGCCCCGCCCGTGTTTTTGCCCAGGTGCAGTAGCAAAAATTAAAAACTAAAAATCCCAAAAACACAGTATGGTTTAAAATAATAAAGCTAAATTTTGTTCCTTCAAGTGATTATAAAAAAAAGCACTAGT
The DNA here is from genome assembly GCA_018398815.1 of Conus ventricosus. Lineage (NCBI taxonomy): Eukaryota > Metazoa > Mollusca > Gastropoda > Neogastropoda > Conidae > Conus > Conus ventricosus. The sequence continues at coordinate 18,164 of JAFLJL010013492.1, read as the reverse complement.
GCTCAAAAATCCGGGTGAAGAAAATTTTAATCGTTTACAGGGGATTTTGATGATAAAAGACAAAAGTTGTCCAAAGAAAGGCGGGACAAGTTTTTCAAAAGCCAGACCCCCAGCAGATAAAAAGGAAGCTTAAAAAAAATAAACGAGAAATTAAACTCGCTCCCAAAACTACTTAACAAACGCCAAGGGGTTTATACTTTAGTTTTTGAGTCCCGCAAAAAGACCCTCGTTTTTGATTAATTATTTTTTTTATTTTAAAAAAATATTTTGGTTAGAAAAAAAAATCAGCATGGTAAGAATATAAGGTCCCGACGAAATTTTTTTGAAGCAAGCAAAAAGATTTTCAAGAGCATGAATGTATTGATTTGAGTCATTGATCCAACAAAAGTAAGGAAGCGTTGCTCATGCATTTCTCAAGTTCCCGTAAAATAAATAGACCCCCCCGTTAAAGTAATGGGGAGCTGTTTTTAAAGACTATGTAACAAAATGAAAAAATCTAGAAGTTGGTCTCGATAAACAAAGCTTTCTTCTATAATGTTCACCCGGTTGGGCAGGGCCCAATGCTTACCTTTTTATGTGGCCCCTGAGAAACCAAAAGAGAGGCTCTGGTTGGGCGAGGGCGAATCCCAGAATAGATTAAAACAGTCTAAGTATGCGCCCATTGTTGGCAAGGTTTAATTCCAACCTCCCGCATTAGTTGCAAAAAAAAGCAGTTCTAAAAAAAGAACAGACAACAAATGTTTCATGTGGTGTGTTTTCCCCAAGGGTGCATAGCCGAAAAAAAAAGCAGAGGGTTCTAAATATAGCCCTTTAATCAAGATCTTAACTTTTGGGAAAACCTTTCTGTTAGGTGGTTCCTTTTATCGTTTTAAGAAAAAAAAAACAAAAACTGTTTTTTTACACTGGGATGAGGGGAAAAAATCTAAACCCTTTTTAAAGTGTTCAAGAACAGTCACGATTGGGAGCCAGACAAAAGCCTGTTGACTTTTATTTATGCTTTCACCGCGGGGTACCCCATTCCAAATTGTACGCACAATGAGTGATTATTGCGGTATTCAAAGCATTACCTAAACAAAATTCTGCAGAAAATGTTTAATAAGAATCCCTTGTTCAAGCCGCAAGCGAAATAAGAAACATTTTTCGGATTTTTTTTTTTTTTTTTTTAAAACTAATTTGCCCCCCCCCCGGATCTAAAGTTATTTTTTTAAAAATGGAAAGGATGCAAAATTCTCCATAATTGTTTACGCGACTTCGAGTCGCTTTTGTTCCCTTTGAAGGGCCAGCGCCAAAAAAAATTCGAAAAAACGTTTAAGAGTAAACCAGTTTGTTCATTTGCCTTATTTTTGTAGGTCGGATGGGCTCATTCAGACCAGAATTATTAGAGGGCCCAATGCTGCAGAAACTTCTTAAAAAGCATGCAGCAAGTGGGAAGCTGTTCTAATAATCTAATTTATTGAATTTGATGAGCCTGAAAACAAAACAGTATGACTCAGCCACTCACTGTTGGATTTGTGGGGTTTTGAATCGTGAAAAAGCCAAACAAGTAAAAGCCTGATCAATTTCGGAAAGTTCAGAGGAGCAGCGCCAACAACTGCAATCTTCAACTAAAGTTTGAACCAAAGACATGGAAGTGCCCCCTTCTTTCACAACTTGGGGGTTTGATCCCACCTTTTAATGAAGCAGTGGGGGGATGCCTTTGGGTAAAAATGCTTTTCACAGTCATCGAAAGTCATGTGTTCACTTTAAATAAAATGTTTTTTATGACTCTATCGAAATGTGGGTTTTATTAGGTCGTGGGTATGTCCCTTTAAAAAAATGCCAAAAAGGACGAAAAATTTTTACCCAACTCCGTTGAAAAGGGCGTTACCCTTATGAGTAATGAAGATTGGGAAAAGGGTTTTACAAGATCCTTCCTCCTAAAGGGGTTTTTTTAGTCTTAGAGGAAAGGGGCTTAGGTTTGATTATCGATCTCAAAATGCGTGGCAGAAGTTAGAGTGTAAAACAATGGGAGATATCTGATCCTACTTTATGGTGTTTCATGTTTGTTTGGGACGTCTTTGAAAATTATTGAAAGACCGCTGAACATTATGCTGGATCCCGCGCATTATATTTCTCGCCCCGGGGTGGTTGGGGTGTTCTTAAAGTTTATGGTGTCGATGATTTTTGTTGACCTACCAAAGATTCAGTGTTGAAAACGGTTGGTGGAGGAATTGTATGGGCGCATCTTTCTGTAAAAACAAACAACAAAAATTTGGCGACTATGATCCCAAATAAAAAAAGGTCTAACTATCTCTTATTTAATGCAAACAATCTGTTGGATGGGCAATGCGCATGCTTCCTTTCGAAATTTAAAAGGGAAAGGCACGTCCGAAAAATTTTCAAAGGGATAAAGTGGTTGACGTTTTAAAAGCCGGGTCAACAAGTGGTTTCATTTAAAGTTGACTTTTGAATATCCTCATGAACTTGACTGATAAAGATATCGTTGCAGCAGAAAGCTAAAAATGAAAACCAAGGAGCCCCCCTAAACTTGTGCCCAAAACTTTGAGGCAAAAAAAAAATTTGTTGATTCAGATTTACAAAATTTTTTTTAAGACACGGTTTGAAGTTGAAGTGTTCATGTATAATGTTTGATCAAAAAAGTTTTTATGAAACCATACATCATGAAGAACATGATCTCAGACTAAATCACAGATGCTTCAGAAAAAACTTTTTTAAGCTATTTAACAACGTTGTTTTGGAAAGAATGGAGAATTGCACAAACGCAAAGATGCGATTGGTCCCCCAGAGGAACGAAACAATTAAGCTGACTTCAAAACCTAATTTAGGTTTTAGAAGATTTCATGATCGCTTTTTGGCATAATGATGAAAAAAAAAAAGTCAAATTAGAAAACCCCTATTTATTTGGGGGTTTCGTTTTAGAATTATCAAGCTTTGATGTTTGAATTTCTTTATGACTTTTTAAAACCTTTCCAGAGCTAGAGTGTTTACACAGATCGTAGTTTTTTTATAGTATCCCTACTGGAATTTAAAGAAGGAATTAGAAGTAGCTAAAGGCATGCGGGTGGTCGACAATCCGTTTTTTCCTAAAAATTGCCCTTTTAAATTTAATTACTAACAAGAAGGTTTTAGGAAAGATGAAGGATGAATTATTGGAAAAGGGATCAAGGAGTATGTTGGGTTTAGGGCAAAAATGTACGTATTTCGGCCAGGAGGGGAAAACCCTTAAAAAAGCAAAAGGAAAATCTCGAGGTTGTGCGTAAAATATCGATGACAAATACAAAGAAACATTGTTTGGCAATAAGATTTCATCATGACAACGTAAAAAAAACGATTTAAACTCATGAGTCAACACAAATGTTGAAAAAAAAAGAAGTCTTTTGATAAACAACACAAAAAAGTGGTTTGTTAATCCCGAGTTTTTTTGCATGGAAATTTGGGAACCGTCAATTAATTTAAAGGGAAACTGTGTTGGGGGGATTATCTGGTTTTCTTTCCAAAAGTTTTTGAGGGGGTGGTTGTTTTGTTGTGTCAGTTTTCGTAAATAATACACGGGCGGATTTATCTTACAATTTTTTTTATTTTTATGGATCAAACTCAAACTGGATCGGTTGCCTGATGCGGTGTCCCCTTCTGTTTCCGGTAAAAAAAGGTACCCTTTCTTTCAAAACAAAAAGGGATAGTTTTTCTGGGTTTTTGGAGTCTTCAGCAAATTTTTTTTTTTCTTTTGATTGTTGACTGGTTTGCCCCTTTAAAATTTTCATTATTATTGTGCGCAAAATGGGGGTCTTCTAACCCTTCTGTGTTGCAAGAATTGCAATAAGTTCTCTGTGTACTGGTAAGAAAAAAGTTTTCGCTAACTGTTTGTTAAGTTTTTTGACTAAAGCCGCGATTGTGACTCCCGGAATGCCTCTTTTAATGGAACTTATGTTTAACAAAAATTGATTCCTTGGCCTTTAAATTCTTTTCCCTCTGATTGAATCTTTCCGCTGGTTATCAGCTGATGGAACGCAAAAGAGAAGCACTCTTTTGTTTAATGGTTCCCCTCTTTGTTCTTTAAGTATGTCAATGACTGTGAGTGGTACCCCTTTAAAAAAAATTTTTTTGTTAATCGTTTTGAGGGTAAAAATAGAAGGTCCATTTTGGGTGTCGTTTGGGGTTGTTTGACAAAGTTGGGTTTGTATTTGTTGGCGCAGGTAAAAAATTTGCCCCAAAACGTTGTTTGTAACCATTCTTTTGCTGTTGTTCAGACCCCGCTGTTGGCTTTTTTTTTGATTGCGTGTTCCCCTTCCAAAATCCTTTTTGGGGAATAATAGATTTTGTTTTTTTTTTATTCAGTGATATTATGCGCAAAAAAAATACACGCAGTCATACCCAAAGACATAAACGCGATTTCTTGCGTTTTTTTGTTTTTCTGAGGTTGATAAAGTTTTGTTTTTGGGGGGGGGCAAAGTCTGGATTTGGGTTTTCCCCTTTTAGTTTAAAATTTTTATTTTTGATCAACATCTTTTAAAGTGTAAGCTGCATGCCCCCTTTTTTCGGTGTCGTTAATGAAATCTAATGCTTATTCTTGCTTTTCATAGCGATCTTGTCTGCAGTGTTTTCCCCAGCTTTGTTATGTCTTTTTTCCGTCGTCATCCGTAGTTTTTAAGCGTAATTACTTTCCCCTAAAAGCAAGCGCATTCACCCCGCGCCCGCCTATCATTTTAGAGTGAAGATTTTTTATAAAAGTTTTTTTTACATATTTTATTCTCTGGAAATTTTTCCCTTGTTAAAATAGAAAATCTTTCTAGCGAGCGAACTGAAAAATAGCAATCAGTTTTGGAATCCCAAAGTTAGTTTGCCAAAATCTGTGGGTTTTTTTTTTAAGGCTTTTCCGCATTGGTATCCCCACACTTGACCCCCAATAACGGCGAATTGGGGATACAAAAGGGTTTGGGAATAGTTTTTTTTGGCGCTCATTTTAAAAAAAAAATAATTTAATTAAAAAAAAACAGAACAGCGATGATCTGTAGGTACAGGGGGCCTAAACCTTCCCGAACTTTTGAATGATCAAATTTAGCCAAGTATTATGCCCAAAAAAGGGAAAAGGGTTTTATTCTTTTTCAGATGTGGAAAAAAAACAAAAGTTCCTCGGAATGAATTTTTGCATTTACAATTCAAAAAATGTGCCCCAAGACATTATAAAATTTCATAACAGGTATGAGGCGCTGGGGGGAGAAAGGTAAAAGTGTTGGGCAAAAAGGTTCTTGTTTTTACATAAATAGCGTAATTTGCTCCCCTTGTTTGAACAAAATTTTTGTAGATTTAAGCAAGATCCAGTTTTAAAAAGTCATTGAGTCTCTAAACTGTTTTTTTATATTACGATTGGAACATTGTTTTCGCCGTTTTAAACTGGGGTTAATTACTTTTAATCTTTTAAAATTTTTTTTCCCCCAAAATGACGAGTCGGGGAAAAAACAGCAGAATCAGGAAAATTGAATCGAAACACTGAATCAAATCGAGGGAAAGTGACCAGTGAAAAATAAAAATCTGGGGCGTTGCAGCAGGAAAAAAGAGGAGGTTAAAAGACAAAAAAATTAAAAATTAAATCCCGAATTAATCATAATGAAAACATAACACGCCCAAAGCCAACAGTTATTTTAATGCCCGTCCAGAACAAAAACAAGTTAATTCAAGGGCACAAAGTTTCTGGAATAGAAATTTTAAAAATGTTGCCATTTTTGGTGCCCCTTTTGGTGCTGGGGGCAGTTTTACGGTTAAAAAATATATAACAATGGCAACAACAAAAAAAAGCAGTCAACAAAAATTGAAACACTAAATCAGAAAAAAAGCACGCCCGCACGCAAAAACAAAAAATCATTTTGATCCCTTTAAAATGCAATAATATTTTAAAAAATTTTTTTGATAAAAATAGATCTGGCGGATTATTATTTTTTTAAAAGATGGAGTCAATAAATAAAAACTGGGTCTATAAAAGAATTTCCTTAGAAGAATTGTTCAATGGGTTGTTTGGATGTAAGAACTTCATTAAGATCTATGGACCATTCCACCAAAGGGGGTTAAACAAAAAACCCCAAGTTGGGTTTTTTGGGTGTGTGTATTTTTTTAGAAATCTATATTTAAGATAAAAATGTTGTATTGTTTTTTGTTTTTTTATAAGATAAAATGAATAAAGAACTTTGGTTTTACTTAAAAGGTGACTTAGTTTGATCTTAGGTTAATTGGGTAAGAAATTTGAAATTTCTTGACGAAATTTTTAAGAACTTGAATAATTAATTAAAAACTTAATTAAGAATTAATTAAAAACTTGAGGGACTTGAGTGTTGAGGTGATTAAGTTAAGAACTTAAAAGTGACTTAGGTGTGATGCGTGGGGTGGGGGTGGGGGTGGGACAAAACACACACAAACAAACAAAAAAAACACAAACAAAAAAAAAAAAAAAAACAAAAGAAGGGTTTGGGTTTTGGGAAAAGAGGGGGTTTTGTTGTTCCCCTTGAATTGAACTTGAAAGGTGTGCAGGCGTTGAAGACTATCGCAGTAGTCCAAAACCCCCCCGCGGTATGTAAACCCCTATTTTTTGAGCCAGTCTGGTTTGTGGTGCCGGAAAATGTAGTCCAAACCCCACCGCGGGGTTTTCATAACCCCTATTTTAGCCCCCGTCATGTGTTGTGGCTTGGTGGCAAAAAAAATTCGGATCCGATGGGATCTAAAATAGATCTTACGTCGCTGTTTCACTGAGTGTGGCTGGCAAAACCGTTCGGATCCCAAGGTATTAAAAAAGATCTTACGTCACCTGCTTTAAAACCTGGTAGCCAAACTTTTTGGGGTCTAAAGCCCTAGTTAGTAACCCCCTATTTTTTATTTGGGATTTTATTGGAGACAGTTGGGTCCCCATCCTCTCCATATGGTGTGTACTAAGGTTGCTAACCCCATCTAGTTTGTTTGCCGAAATTCGAAAAAGTTTTTCGTTGATAAGTTTAATTAAAGGTTTTTGGTTTGTACACAGTTCATTTAACTGATTCCCGCTTGTGAAATTGGTGTTATAAAAAAAACACAGAAAATTTAATGGTTTTTAGCATCGAATCAGCCCTGTTCACCCGGTCTTTAAAAAAGAACGCCCTGTTTGTAGGTTTTTGTTTTTTTTTAAAATGACTTGGTGTTTCAAACCAGGGCCCCAAAAATTAACGGTGTGGATTGTTTTGCTTTGGCCGATTTAAAAAATGCGCGCCATTTATTAGATAAAGGAAAACCCTTCTCAAATAGTCAAACAATTTGAAACTGGCTACATCTTTTTCAGCATATTTCTTTCATTTCCTTTAAAAACCAAAAACCTTAAGAAGTCGTTCATTTCCAAAAGCCCGGGTTCTTTTTTTTTTTCACCTTTTAAAAGCATGCTTCGCTAATTCTTTTTTAAACAAATACTCTAAAAATGCGTTAAAATTAAATTGTGGTCTTGAATGCACAAACTGTTTTTTAGTAACGTTTTAGCCCTTTTTTAAAAAAAACAAACCCAAACCGTAGGAGACAGTAAACGCGTCCTGCTGTTGGCAGTCAGTGGGAAAAAGATGAAACGGTCTTCTTTTTGGTTAAAAAGGTCTGTGAGGCCCTAAGCCAGCACTTAAATTTTAAACCCCCCGCTGTTGGCCGGCTGTGCTCGGCCCCTCGCGTGATCGGCTGTTAGACAAGTCTGAGACGTTCGTATGTCTAAAGTAGTAATTTAAAGGTATGCTCCACGTTTGTTTGGGGGGGTTTTGCGGCTGTGCTTTTCCCCCCATTTTCATTGGGGTTTTTGTTAGCCCCGTGCTTTCCCCCACGTTACTCTTGAAAGTTTTTAGATAATGTTTTTTTTGGTTTTTCTTGTCAGAGAAAAGTAAAATGCCCCTTTTAGGTCACTTTCGCCCCAAAAATTGTTTTTAGGGCGGAAGTGAGTTAGAAACGGGCTTTTTTGTTCTCTCAGCAAGCTCCCGTTGGAGGGGGGAGGAGGGGTGGGGGGGAAGAAAAAAACCCACGAAGACCCGTGTTGCTCTGTCCTCCACGCCCCCCTTTTCCCCCCACACCGCTACCCCCACATGAAGGTACTCCGTGAGTGGTTCGCTGCCCTGGTTTTTTAAAACGTGGGGGAAACCCCCTCACGGCTTCCCGCGTTTTTTGCTGCTGACCTTGCCCCCCGTTGCGTTTGGGTTTTCGTTCCTTTACTGCTGGTGGTGACGGTGTTGTGTTGCGCATCCGCATTGGTCCAATTTGGGCATCTTTGCGCACCACCCCGCGTAGGTTTAGGGTCAGGCTTTGGGTCCCACCTATTGGCCCTTTTAAAAAGGCCCCCTTGCCCTTTTTTGGGCCCCTTACACCAAGGCGCTTCTGGTCAGGTCTTAAAACCCCGTACTTTCCCTGCCTTTTTAGTCTTTTTTTCAACGATCATCATTTAGGGAAAGTAAGAAGCCACACATACTGATTCTGGGTCAACTAAGTTGAACCAAGACATGGAGCTGCCATCTTCTTTCACAATTGCGAGGTTATGACTCCCCTTATAATGAAGCAGTGGCGATGCTTTAGGTAACTATGATTGCACCATCAGAAAAGTACATTTTTTCACTTTAAATAACATGTCTTTTATGACTCTAGCGACATGAGGTCATTAGAGTCGCTGGCTATGTCCTTAAAATCTGCCATAACGACGAATATTTGACCCAACTCTCGTAGAAAGGGCTTTACCCTTATGATACATGAAGAGTTGGGAAAGGTTTGCAAGATACTTCCTCCTAACGCGTCTTTTCTAGTCTTAGAGGAAGGACATTAGTGATTCTGATTATCAGCATGCTCAAGATGCGTGGCAGAAGTTAGAGTTTTAAAACATGGAGACTATCATGACTCCTACTTGATGGCGATACATTTTGTTGGCGACGTCTTTGAAAATTATAGAAAGACCTGCATGAAACATTATAGCCTGGATCCTGCGCATTATATTTCTGCGCCCGGGATGAGTTGGGATGCTTTCTTAAGTTTACTGGTGTACAGATTGATTTATTGTCTGACCTACCAATGATTCAGATGATTGAAAACGGATTGCGTGCGAGGAATTAGTATGGCGTCGCATCATTACTGTAAAGCAAACAACAAATACTTGGACGACTATGATCCAAGTAAAAGGTCTAACTATCTCATGTATTTAGATGCAAACAATCTGTATGGATGGGCAATGGCGCAATCGCTTCCATTACGCAACTTTAAAATGTACACAGGCAGCGATCCGAAAAATATTCAAAAGGCATTAAAGTGGTTGAACAGTTTAACGCCGGTCAACAACGTGGTTTCATTCTAGAAGTTGACTTAGAATATCCTCATGAACTCCATGACCTGCATAATGACTATCCTTTTAGCAGCAGAAAGCCTAAAGATGAATCCAAGAGAGCCGCCTAAACTTGTGCCTAATCTTCGAGGCAAAAAAAATTATGTCTGCCATTACAGACTTCTACAATTTTATTTAAGACACGGTTTGAAGTTGACAGCTGTTCATCGTATAATTGCTTTTGATCAAGAACAGTTCATGAAACCATACATCATGAAGAACACTGATCTCAGAACTAAATCCACAGATGCTTCAGAAAAAGACTTTTTCAAGCTAATGAACAACAGTTGTTTCGGAAAGACTATGGAGAATTCGCACAAGCGCAAAGATGTCAAATTGGTCCCCAGAGAGAACGAAGAAAATTAAGCTGATTTCAAAACCTAATTATCAGGACTTCAGAAGATTTCATGATCAGCTTTTTGGCATAATGATGAAAAAAAGAAAGTCAAATTAGACAAACCTGTATTTATTGGGTTTACTGTTTTAGAATTATCAAAGCTTTTGATGTTAGAATTTCTTTATGACTACTTTAAACCCTCGTATCCAGAGTCTAGAGTGCTTTACACAGATACAGATTAGTTTTGTTATAGATATCCCTACTGAAGACATCTATAAAGACATGGAATTAGAAGTAGCTAAAGGTCATGCGGGATGGTACGACACATCCGATTATCCTAAAGATTCGCCTTTACATTCAATTACTAACAAGAAGGTTTTAGGAAAGATGAAGGATGAATTATCTGGAAAGGTGATCAAGGAGTATGTTGGGTTAAGGTCAAAAATGTACAGTATTTCGAGCCAGGGGAAAACCATTAAGAAAAACAAAAGGAATATCTCGCAGTGTTGTGCAGTCAAACATATCGCATGACAACTACAAAGAAGCATTGTTTGGCAATAAGACTTTTCATCATGACAACGTAAAACTACGATCTAATCTACATGAGATCAACACAACTGTTGTAACAAAGAAGTCATTAGATAGAACAAACACAAAACGTGTGTTTGTTAATCCAGAGTTTTCATATGCATATGGACATTGGAGAACCGTCAATTAATTAAAGCGGAACTGTGTCTGGTGGGATTATCTGCAGTTCTTCTTTCACAAAAGATCTTTGAGGAGCTGGTTGTTTTGTTGTGTCAGTTTCTCGTAAATAATACACGGCGGATTCATCTTTACAATTCTTTTTATTTCATATGGATCAACACTCCAAACTGGATCGGTTGCCCTGATGCGAGTGTCCCCTTCTGCTTCTCCCGGTAAATAAAGGTACCTTACTTTCAAGCCAAACGGTAATAGTTTGCTGGGTGTACTGAGTCTTCAGCAACATTTATTGTTTTTCTTTTGATTGCTTGTACTGGTTTTAGCCCTTTAAATTCTTCATTATTCATTGTGCGCAAAACTGAGGGCAGTCTTCTAACCCCTTCTGTGTTGCAAGAATTGTCAATAAGTTCTCTGTGATACTGGTAAGAAAAAAGTCTTTCAGCTAACTGTTTTTAAAGTTTTCGACTAAAGCCTGCGATCTGTGAACTCCTGGAATGCCTCTTTTAATGGTAACTCTATGTTTCAACAATAATTGATTCACTTGGCCTTTAAATTCTTTCCATCATCGACTTGAATCATGCTCGCTGGTATATCAGCTGTATGGCAACAGCAACAGCAGAAGCACTCTTTTGTGTTAATGGTTCCGCATCTTTGTATCTTGAAGCTATGTCAATGACTGTGAGTGCGTACTTAAATCTTTTTCGTCTAATCGTATCAGAGGGTAAATATAGAAGGTCCATTTGATGGGTGTCGTTTGGAGTTGTATTGACAAAGTGTGGTCTCTGTATTCGTCTAGGCGCAGGTAAATAAATTTGCCAAATCGCTTGTTTAGATAACCATTCTTTTGCTGTTTGTTCACTGACACCCGCTGCTTGGCTTAGCTTTTTGATTGCTGTGATTCCCTTCCAATATCCTTTTGGTGAATAATAGATTTTGTTCATTTTTTATTCAGCTAAATATATGCGCAACAAAATACACGACAGTCATACCAACGACAATAAACGCGATTTCTTGCGTCTTTTGTTTTTCTGATGGTTGATAAAAGTTGCTGAATTTTGGTGGGGGCAATGTCTGGATTGGTTTGCCCGTTACTAGATAATACTCTTTTATTGCTTGATCAACATCTTTAAATGTGTAAGCTGCATGCCCCTGTTTTTTCAGTGTGTCGTTAATGAAATCTAACTGCTTAATTCTCTGCTTTTCATAGCGATCTTGTGCTGCAGCTAGTTGCTCCACAGCTTTGTTATGTCTTTTTCTCTCGTCGTCATCCCGTAGTTTACTAAACGCGTAATTACTTCCGCTAAAAGCAAGCGCATTCACCACAGCGCCGCCTATCATCATTACGAGTGAAGCCATTTTTTATAAAAGTATTTTTTTACATATTTATATTCTCTGGAATTATTCCTTGCTTAACTAGAAAATCTTTCGTAGCGAGCGAAGCTGCAATAATAGCAATCAGTTTTGCTGAATCCTCAAAGTCTAGTTTGCCAAGATCTGCTGGTTTTATTTTTAACAGGCTTTTACCAAGCATTGAGTATCCTACACTTAGACCTCCAATAACGGCAGAATGGTATACAAGGTTGGCAATAGTTTTTTCGGCGCTCATTTTAAAAAATAAAATAATTATAATTAATAAAAACATGAACAGCGATGATCTGCTAGAGCTACAGGGCGGCCTAAACCTTCCTGAACTTATGAATGATCAAGTTGATGACCAAGCTATTATGCCCAAAAAGGAAAGGTTGTATTCTTTGGCAGCATGTGGAAAAACAAAACAGTTCCTCGGAACTGAATTCAGCATTGAACAGATTCAACAGATGTCGCCGCAAGACATTATAAAGTATCATAACAGGTATGAAGCGCAGCTGGGGTCGAGAATGGTAAAAAGTGTAGGACAAACGGTTCTTAGTTTGTACACTAAACTAGTCAGTAGATTTGCTCCCATTGATTCTGAACAAGATCTTACGTATGATTTAACGCAAGATCCAGTTTTAACAAAGTCATTAGAGTCTCTAAGCTGTGATTTATATTACAGATTTGGAACATTGTTATCGCCGTTAATCATGGGATTAATTACTTTTAATCATATAGATTTTATTTCCCTTCAAAATGAACGAGTCGGAAAATCAGCAGAATCAGGAACATTGAATCAGAAAACACTGAATCAAGTCGAGAAAGTGACCAGTGAAAAGCTAAAGCATCCTGGGCGCGTTGCAGCAGGAAAAAGAGTAGCAGAGTTAAACAGACAAAGAAAATTAAAGTTACAATCACAGAATATAACTCATAATGAAAACATAACACCGCCAACGCCAACAGTTAATTCAATGCCAGCTCCAGAACAAGAACAAGTTAATTCAAGGGCACCAAAGTCTTCATGGAATATTGAACTTAAAACTGTTGCCATTTTTGGTGCCCTTGCTGCTGCTGGGGCAGTTATTACGGTTATAAAATATATAAACAATGGCAACAACAACAAAAGCAGTCAACAAAATCTGAACCACTAAATACAGAAGACAACAGCACGCCAGCACCGCCAATAACAAAAAAATCATTTTGATCCATTTAAAATGCAATAATATTTTAAAATTTTTTTGATAAAAATAGATCATGGCGGATTATTATTTGTTTAAAATGATGGAGTCAATAAATAAAGACATGGAGTCTATAAAAGACATTTCCATAGACCAGAATTGTAATCAATGCGGTTGCTTAGGATGTAAGAACTTCATTAAGATCTATGCTGACCGATCTCACACCAAGGGCGTTAAGCAAAACATCCTCAACGATGACGCGTTTTTTGAGGCGTGTGTGTACTATATTAGACATCTACTATTTAAGATAAAAACATAGATTGTATTGTTTTTTTGATAATTATAAGATAACTTGAATAAGAACTTGGTTGTACTTAAAGGATGACTTAGTTATGATCTTAGGTTAACTTGTGTAAGAACTTAGAAGTTACTTGATCAAGAACTTATTAAGAACTTGAAGTAACTTAATTAAAAACTTAATTAAGAACTTAATTAAGAACTTGAGGATGACTTGAAGTGACTTGAGGTGACTTAAGTTAAGAACTTAAAAGTGACTTAAGTGTGTGCATGCGTGGGGTGGGGGTGGGGGTGAGGACAAAACAACACACAAACAAACAACAAACACAAACAAACACAAACAAACAAACACACAATAGACAGGATAGTGCTTGTGGGAAAGTGAAGGGGGCTTTTGTTGTTCACACTTGAACTTGAACTTGAAAGGTGTGCAGGACGTTGAAGACTATCGTCAGTAGTCCAAACCCCACCGCGGCTATGCATAACCGCTATTTTTAGAGCCACGTCATGCGTTTGTGGCTGCCAGGAAAAATGTAGTCCAAACCCCACCGCGGCTATGCATAACCACTATTTTTAGACCCACGTCATGTGTTTGTGGCTGCTGGCTGGCAAAAACCGTTCGGATCCGAATGGTATCTAAAAATAGATCTTACGTCAGCTGCTTTCAAGCCTGTAGCTGCTGGCTGGCAAAACCGTTCGGATCCGAACGGTATCTAAAAATAGATCTTACGTCACCTGCTTTCAAGCCTGGTAGCCAAGCTTTTATGGCGGCTCTAATCGCCAGTAGTTAGTACACCCGTCATTGTATATTTGGAGCATTTATATGGAGACAGTGCTGGCTACACACTACTCCTCTCCATACTGGTAGATGTACTAAGGTCTGCCTAACCCTATCTAGTTTGTTTGCCAGAACATTCGAAAATCGTTATTCTGTTGCATAAGTTTAATAATGGTTTGGCGTTTGCTACACAGTTCATTTATACTGATTCCTAGCTTGTGAAATTTAGGATAGTTATAAAAACACACAGAAAGTTGAATGAGTTTTCTAGCATACGAATCAGCCATGTTCACCTGCGTCTTGAAAAATGAACGCCATGTTTGTAGCGTTTTTGTTTTTTAAACATGACTTGAGCTGTTTCAAGCCAGCGCCCAACAATTAACGCGTGATGGATTGTTTTTGCTTTGGCCGACTTTCAACAATGCAGCGCCATTTATTAGATAAGGAACCATCTCATCAATAGTCAAACACATATTGAAACTGGCTACATCTTGTTCAGCAATATTTCTTTCATTTCCTTGAACCAACAAACCTTTAAGATAGTCGTTCATTTCCAAAGCAGCCGGTTCACTTTTTTTCCTTTTCTACACCTTCTAGAAAAGCAATGCTTCGCCTAATTCTTTTTTCAACAAATACTCTAACATGCAGTTAAAGTAAAACTTGTGGTCTTGAATAGCACAAACCTGTTCTTCAGTAACGTTTTAGCCATTTTAAAATAACACAACCAAGCACAGTAGAGAGCACAGTAAACGCGTCCTGCTCGTTCGGCAGTCAGTGGGAAAATGATGAAATCGGTCTTCTTGTTGGTTAACCTGGTCATGTGAGCGCCGTAAGCCCAGCACTTAATTGTAAACCCCCTGCTGATTGGCCGGCTGTGACATCGGCCCATCGCGTGATCGGCATGTCTAGACAACGTCTAGAGACGTCTCAGTATGTCTGAACACGTAGTAAGTAATCGGATACCTGCTCCACTGTTTGTATATGGGGTGCGTTCAGCGGCTGCTGCTTTTCCCCTACATTACACTATGGGGTATGTTCAGCCACTGCTGCTTTCCCCCTACGTTACTCTCTGAAAAGTTTGTAGATAATCGTATTTTTTGGTTACTTGTCAGAGAACAGTAAAATGCCGCTTTTAGGTCACTTTCGCCCGAAAACTTGTTTGAGGGCGAAAGTGAGTTAGAAGCGGCATTTTACTGTTCTCTCCAGTCAAGCTCCTGTTGGCAGGAGGGGAGGAGGAGTGGGGGGAGAAAAACCGACGAAGACCTGTGTTGCTCTGTCCTCCACGCCCCGTATCCTCCTCACCACCGCTACCTCCACACTGCACACGTGTACTCCGTGAGCTGGTCTCGCTGCCCTGGTTAAAGCGATGAGGGGAATCCCCGTCACGGCTTCCGCGTTCTTTCGCCTGCTGACCTCTGCCCCCTGTTGCGTTGGTTGTCGCTTCCTTGACTGCTGCGTTGGTGACGGTAGTTGTCGTTGCAGCATCCGCATTGGTCACATGGTCATCTTTGGCAGCCACCACCTCAGCGTAGGTTCTAGGGTCAGGTCGTTTGGGTCCCACCACTAATTGGCCCTTCTTAAAATAGGCCACCTTGCCCTCTTTTCTGGCCTCTGACACCACACTGGCCTGCTTTCTGGTCAGGTCATTAGCCACAGTCACTCCCTTTGCCCTCAGTCTTTCACGATAGTCACGATTGGTAATCACCGTCATTTTGTCCTTCCAACGATTGAACTTGACAATCATTGGTTTCGGTCGGCCATCTCTACTCTCACCCACTCTGTGCGCTCGAGCGATATCATTAGTTGTCCATTCTTTTGGTCCTGTCACGCTGTTCAGAACATCAGTTACTACTCTGGCACATGTTTCGTAACTTTCGAACGCTTCTTCTTGGGGGACACCATACATTCTGAGATTGTCTCTTCGAGAAAAACTTTCAAGCTTCTCACAATTTTCTTTAAGTGTATCCACCTCCTGCTTCACCCTCTCGATGTCGGAGAACACATTCTGGAGATTGTCACTATTTCCAGTGCAAATACTGAATAGGTTACTGATATCTTCTTTTGTTTCTTTTTGCAGTGCAACTAACTCTTGTGTGTCTCTTTCTAGTCCGTCACATCTTCTGCCAATTTCATCACACTTTGTTGTGAGTAGCCCAAGATCAGTCTTAATGTCACTCAAATCATTCCGCATGGAAGCCAGGTTAGTATCTATAGATTTAGATCTCTCCTCTTGCACTCTCAAGGCCTCCATGATCTGAGAGAGAACATCCACAGGGGCAGTTGAGGAATCCATACATGAAG
This sequence comes from Conus ventricosus, assembly GCA_018398815.1. Classification (NCBI taxonomy): domain Eukaryota; kingdom Metazoa; phylum Mollusca; class Gastropoda; order Neogastropoda; family Conidae; genus Conus; species Conus ventricosus. The sequence goes on along the minus strand of JAFLJL010013492.1, from coordinate 1,869 downwards.
AGAGGGGACGATCGGTAGCGCTACTCCTGTCCACTGAACTGGTACACGATGGCGCTGTCGTGCCGTTCTTTTCCGCATTCACTTGCTGGGAAGGGCGATCGCGATCCGTTGGGCCAGGGTTCAGTTCAACATCGCCACAACACAGAAGGTAGGCAGCGACAAACACAAACAACACGATATCCAGTCTGTTCCGCACTGTCACAAGTCTCGTGCGCATGATCAACACAAACCTGACACGCTTTGCCATGAAGGTCAGGTAAATGGCCAGAAACAGGCCACACCTGACACGAAAACACACACTGTCCACCGGCATGGTCACTGACAGTCACAAAAACTATACCTCTGTGATCAGCACAACGTCACATACCACACTGCATGAATATCCACTTTCAAAGATAGCTAATTATTAGACTAATTAACAAAATACTCCAAATTTCTGAGAGCGGCGAAAACATGCGTGCTATCAACACCGTGAGATCGAGAGAGAGAGAGAGAGAGAGACAGACAGACAGACAGACAGACAGAGATAGAATTGAAAGACAGACAGACACACAGAAAGACAGACATACGGAGAGAGAGAGAGAGAGAGAGAGAGAGAGAGAGAGAGAGAGAGAGAGAGAGAGAGAGAGAGAGAGAGAGAGAATGACAAGATATTATACTCCTCATGTTGCATTAAAGTCTTCAGACAATGCGAGGAAATTGTCGATCATAAGCACACACGCACACACACACACACACACACACACACACACACACACACACACCACACACACACACGCACGCACGCACGCACGCACGCACGCACGCACACACACACACACACACACACACACACACACACACACACACACCACACACACACACGCACGCACACACACACACACACACACACACACACACACACACCACACACACACGCACGCACGCACGCACGCACGCACGCACACACACACCACACACACACACACACACACACACGCACGCACGCACGCACGCATACACACACACACACACACACACACACACACACACACACACACACACACACACCAACACGCATGTACAGAGAGAGAGAGAGGAGAGAGAGAGAGAGGAGAGAGAGAGAGAGAGAGAGAGAGAGAGAGAGAGAGAGAGAGAGAGAGAAGAGAGGAGAGACACACACAGAGAGAAGAGAGAGAGGAGAGAGAGAAGAGAGAGAGAGAGGAGAGAGAGAGAGAGGAGAAAGAGAAACAGAGAGAGGAGAGAGAGAGAGAGAGAGAGAGAGAGAGGAGAGAGAGAGATGAGAGAGAGAGAGAGGGAGAGAGAGAGAGAGAGAGTGACAGAGACAGAGAGAGAGAGATTATATAGTACTTTATCTCTGGATTAGTAGATAACTGCCGGTTCTGCATCATGAAAACACTCAGTGTGTAGGTGGCGAGGTGATGGCAGCCTTCAGAGCTTGAATTTGTATCGACTCACCACCTGTAAGTTCTGCCTCAGTACTAATGGGGATGACCAACGTGAAACAGCGAAGAACGAGACGACACTTCACTCTGCCGCATGAAGCTGTAGACACAGGAAGGACGAGAGAGTCCAGAGGAACACATTGTAGGTAGGACTGAAAGTGCGTGCAGCTGGACAGGTGAGGAAGGTTTAGTCGGGGGGGGTGGAAGGAGGGTGGAGGCAGGAGGAGGGGGGGGGTTGGAAGGAGAGAATGAAGACAGGCAAGAGGAAAAGAAAAAAAAGAAACTGCGGGGGGGGGGGGGGGGGGGGGGGGGGGACAGAGGTTGTCTGGAGAGGTGGGGGTATAGGGATGAAGGGTGGAGGGTTGGAGTTGGGGAAAGGACAGAGTGCAGAAGATGAGACAACAGTAACAGATTCTTTGGGATC
>JAFLJL010013491.1:32500-35000 GCA_018398815.1 Conus ventricosus | reverse complement strand
TCACAATGCATATTTTTTCACCACAGGTATGAAAACCCAGTCTGGATAGTGGTATCACAATGCATATTTTTTCACCACAGGTGCGGAAACCCAGTCTGGATAGTGGTATCACAATGCATATTTTTTCACCACAGGTATGAAAACCCAGTCTGGATAGTGGTATCACAATGCATATTTTTTCACCACAGGTGCGGAAACCCAGTCTGGATAGTGGTATCACAATACATATTTTTTTCACCACAGGTGCGGAAACCCAGTCTGGATAGTGGTATCACAATACATATTTTTTTCACCACTTAAACCCAGTCTGGATAGTGGTATCACAATACATATTTTTTTCACCACTTAAACCCAGTCTGGATAGTGGTATCACAATACATATTTTTTTCACCACTTAAACCCAGTCTGGATAGTGGTATCACAATACATATTTTTTTCACCACTTAAACCCAGTCTGGATAGTGGTATCACAATACATATTTTTTTCACCACTTAAACCCAGTCTGGATAGTGGTATCACAATACATATTTTTTCACCACTTAAACCCAGTCTGGATAGTGGTATCACAATACATATTTTTTCACCACTTAAACCCAGTCTGGATAGTGGTATCACAATACATTTTTTTTTTCACCACTTAAACCCAGTCTGGATAGTGGTATCACAATACATATTTTTTCACCACTTAAACCCAGTCTGGATAGTGGTATCACAATACATATTTTTTTCACCACTTAAACCCAGTCTGGATAGTGGTATCACAATACATATTTTTTCACCACAGTGGATAATGGTATCACAATACATATTTTTCACCATAGGTGCAGAAACCCAGTCAGGATAGTGATATCACAATACATATTTTTCACCATAGTGCAGCAAGTCAGTCTAGATAGTTGTGTTGCAATACATATATTTTTTTTCACCAGAGGGTGTTAAACCTTAGATTGTGGTATTAAGCCTACAATGTATTCTGTTTTTTAATCAGAGAAGCTGAACTCCAATTTAGACGCTGGTGCTACTATATATTATTTTTCAGGGGTGATGCGAAACCCTAGTTCACATAGTGGTTTTACAATATTTTTTCGCCAGTGCCACTAAAAACATTCTAGATACTGGCGTGACTTTTTTTTTAAACCAGTGGTGCTTAACCCAGTCTAGACTGTGGTGATTAAAAAAAACTTGTCTGTGAAGTCAAAAGCTGATGCCAGATCTTGGGGCAGGAACATGTTTGTTTTCAATTTTGGCATTTAAAACCATACTAGATCATGGTGTTATGACTTTTTTTTTTACCAGTGACATGAAAATCCGCTCTAATGGCGGTGTCACAACTTTTTTTTTCACCTGGGGATGCCAAGCCTTTGTTTAGATATTAGTGTTATTATTTTTGTTTTACTGGTAATGCTTCAGTTCAATACAGATAGTGGTGTTATCATATTATTTTCATCTGTGGGGCTAAACCTGATGCAGATGATTGTTTTCGCCGGTGGTTCTAAAACCCAGTTTAGATAGTGGTGTTACACTGTGTCTGTTGACGAGTAGTGTTATATAACTCATTCAAATCAGTTGTGTAACAATATACTCCTTCACCACTGGTGTGAAATTTCATTCGAAGTAAAGATTTAGCAATATATGGTTTCATAGGGTTTCATCGTGTTGTTAGGTCCAGTGTCAATAGTGTTGTAACAATAAAGATTTAGTAATGTATTGTTTCATTGTGCTGTTAAATCCAGTGTCGACAGTGTTGTAACAATAAAGATTTAGCAATGTATGATTTCATCGTGCTGTTAGGTCCAGTGTCGATAGTGTTGTAACAATACTTTGTTTCACCCCTGGTCCAGATGATATTATAACGATATCGTTTCATCACTGATATTGAAATCTACTGTAGATAGAAGAGTTACAGTGTATTTCTTTACCAGTGGTGCTATAACCCAGCGTATGTAGTTGCGTTACAATGTAATGTTTCACAAGTGGTGTGATATCCTATTCTAGATGATGAGGCCGCAAGGTATGTTTCATCAGAGGTGTTACAATTCAGCCAGCCTAGTAGTGGCGTTAAGATGCCTCGTTTCAAGATTAATGCTACATCCTTGTCTAGATAACGCTGTTGCAAAGTATTATGCGACGACTCATGTTGTATCTAGCCTAGCTAGTAGTGTTACAATGCATTGTTTTACAAGTGTACGTAGTGCTGTTTTAATGAATAGTTTCTCCAGTAAATTTTAAACTCAATCTAAGTAGTGGTGTAAGCATGTAATGTTTGACTAGTGGTGATATATCTTGGTGTAGTGGTGCTAGAGTGCATTGTTTCAGCAGTCAAACCCATTGTATATAGAAGTGTTACAATGCATGTATGTATGTAAGTCTATAAGTATGTATGTACAATCACTACACACACATACATTAAAAAAAAGAAAAAGACACAACCAATGTTAGGTAGGCACTCAAGGTCTGACTAGCGCATTGGGCTAATGCGTAGGTCATACATCTGCTAAG
>JAFLJL010013491.1:2500-27500 GCA_018398815.1 Conus ventricosus | reverse complement strand
AACTTCAGCGTTGATGGAAGCAAATATTGTTTCAATTCTTGTATCAGCTGCTTTTTCTTTGTTTTGCTTTGTTGTGTATATTTACCCAGGATTTGTAATGTTTCATTGAGGTTTGCAAGCGGCGACATCGACGCTGACATGCTTTCAACGCACAATGCAGTTTCTTTTTTCGTGGGGAGCTGACGTCAGTCGTTTGATAGCTGTGTCGATGATGCCGCTTTTGAAGTTGAAAGGGCTTTGAGGCATGCTTGAATTGTCCACATGTTTACTACTGTAGATGTAGTGCTGCATCTGTTGACACAGGTATACCACTGGTACACTTGCATCTGCTACTACAGAACAGTGGCAGCTTGTGATGATGACTTTCTTTTTTTTGTCGGTGGCTCATGCACTCTTTTTGGCAGAGTTCTTTGATCGCAAGCTGTTTTGGGGGGTTGGGAATGCCCGTAAATAGTGTAGGCACAGCATTCCAAACCAGCTCTCTTTTAGATAGTTCATGAACTGGCTATCCTCAAAGTGATCGGAACACATGAAGCAGTTTCTGTGATGTATGCCGAGTGTTCGATCTTCAGCAGATCATCTCGCTTGCAGTTCAGGGCCATCGTAGGCACCTGTCAAGACAATTGAGCGACAAAAATTAATGTTTGTATTCCTATTAAAGAATCCATACCGCACGCGCACACACACACACTCACTCACTCACATCACACACACACACACTCTCACACACACACGCACACACAAACTGACACCACACGCACACACACTCACCACACACACACTCACACACACACACACACACTCTCTCTCACACACACACACACGCACACACAAAACTGACACACACGCACACACACAGCAGACAGACACACACACACACAAAACACACTCTCTCACACACACGCACACACACACACACACACACACTGACAAACTGACACATACGCACACACACACACACATAACCCACATGACATACGTGACACACACACACACTGACACACTCAGATCATGTGAATGACAGACATATGCACACACTAAGACGGCACACGCACACATGGAAGGGGAGAAATAGAGATAGACAGTGAAGGAGAGAAAGAGAGAGAGAGGAACAGTGTTATTGTGTGATAAGCTTATCGAGAGATAGAGATAGAGGGGAATGTTATTGTGTGATAAGCTTATCTTGACAAAATCTCGGACTTACCTTTCTTCATTTTTAGGAAAGCGGAACATCTTCCATCCTTTCTTTCTTGAATTTGTGCAGTTGATTGCTGCACACCAAGCACTCCCACCTTTTGCCGGTTCAGCCATTTTGCCTTTGAGTCTGAGTCACAAATATAGTACACTAGGCCTACGCACGTAGGTAGTTTTCTTTGTCTGAGTGATGCGATGCCGCTTGCGCACCAGCTAAGGAGTGGTCGCGGGGAATCCCTTCCACTGCGGGGTCACTTTTTAAGCGGAGTCGTCCTTCTTTCCGTAGTGTACTATATTCTTTGACCCGACCTATCACCCTCTAAAGCTACCGCCCCCAACAAATAGAAGAGGAGAAACAAACTAATACAACCAACAGGGCATAACAGGATACATTAAATCACACTAGCGCACGCACACAAATCCACAGCCTACCCAACACACACACACTTGCCACATAACTTTGTGTTGAAGACTGTCCAAGAATGTTCCTCGGATTAACTCTCGCGAAGCACGACTGGATGTGCTCCTCACTGTCGTCGAGAAGACTCCTTCCTGCACCGGACTCCCGCACCCCTCAGGTTCGGCTCCGGAATCCTCCGAGGACATCTCCAGGTCGCCCAACTTCAGCAACTGTGGCCCATCTCCACTCAAGAAGAAGAAACGAAAAACACAAGAAACGCCCTGCGGCGGATGTCAGTCCCCTCGCCGCACAATCGTGACGATTGTAGATTATGTGTTTGAATGCAGGGCATGTGTGGACTGTGTACGTACAATTTAAAGAATTCAAAGAACAAACTTTTATTTTTCTTTAGGTTTCATCTATTCCCGAATCTTGCCGTTGCTTTGCTTTGATGGTGAGATTAACGTCCTATTGGCCTGAGGCCCTTAGGACAAGGTTCATGCAGACAAAGGTCTGCATATTTGTGGCAACTGTTGTCGCCTGGCAGTGGTGGGTAGTTTCAGTGAGGGTCGTCGCATTTGTCTCGCAGAGCTCGCGTTCCTCTTGAACATTGCTCAATTCTGGTCATTATCTTCTTGAAAGTTGTTCAAGTCTGGTGGAGTTGGTCTTGAACGTTGGTTCAGTTTCAGGATCTTGGTCGACCGACGGTAGGCGTCGGTGTATGTTGCCTGCTGTCCCCCAAACATCAGGCTGTCTTCAGGACCACCGGGCGGCCTTCTTCATGCTCGGGTGGCGATGGTCCTGTGCCGCGTGAGGCCGCCTCAAGGAGGGAGCAGGACGAAAGTCGCTGGAGCGCTGCACGAGTCCCTAAAACTTGGCGGGCACTCGCTGACTGCGGCCGAGAGGGCAATTTTTCAGCCCAACCCCGTAAGGAGTGCCCCCATGTCTGCCTCCCCACAAAACAGCACGGTATTCCAGGCCACGGTAGTCGCAGTCAGGCAGCGCTCCTTCGTCAATCGCCCCACACCTCCAGGAGCCGTCCCCCGGCGACACAGGCTAGACCCGTCGTCACCCACATGGCTGGAAGGTTGTCTGTGCCGCCCAATGACGCTGACCTCTCACGTCAGCATCCTTCAAAGGAGAGCTGCCACCTCTCCCTGGTGTTGACTGCTATGCCACACTCGCAGTGTCCTTGCCGTTTTCCTCTTTTCCTTAACTATAATTCTCATAATTCTCATACTTCACATTATATTCTCATTCATATTACAAATTGTAATGCAGTAAACACTTGGAAGTTTACATTACATTTTAAATTAATACCAGATGAAATACCATAAAACTCATACATTCTTCCATTTTATCTATAAAATACTTTCATAAAAAAAACAATAAAAGAAAAACCACAGAGACAAACAAACAAGACAAGGAGCGGAACCAATGGCGGGAGCGCCACATCGGAAATCTCCGCTAGTCGACTGAATGTTAGTCGGCGGCAACTCGTTCCGTTCCGGACCCGACTTGATGTTTAAAAAAAAAAAAAAAATATAAATACTTTGCTTCAATCCTTGAAGTATTGCTTCTGGAATATCCTGACTCCAACATTTATCCAAATATGACTGACTCCACTGTAAAACCAGATATACATGTCAAACATACAAGTAGCTCCCCAAACAGAGCCATTGCTTATGCTAGGTTCACACGAGAGCAACTTTTACTGCCAACAAATAGACCCCAAAAGTTGCCAACTCGATGTGCAACAAATCAAAAATAGATTTTGGCCAAAGTTGCTTCGTCATATGTGAACGCAAGAGGCAACTATATGGCAACTCCGTAGCTCCGCCCCTTTTTTTTGCTGGCTTGGCCTACGTGCGCGACCTACTTTCCTTGTAGTTGCCACGTAGGTTGCAACTTTTGCAAGCAACTTCTGGAAAAGTTGCCAGCTTTGTTGGCTCGGTTGAAAACAGGATGTTTATACTGTTCCGACGACAACTCACCGAGGTTGCATGCATGTTGCCGACACGCACAACAAAAAGTTGTCATGCAAGCAACAAAATTCGTGCTTGCATGCGTGTGGAAAAAAGCGAGCAAAGCGTGGCGGCACGTGCCGCTTTTTGTCGCACGCATGCACTTCGCTCCGCCCCTTTTTTGTTGCCTACCGGATATACTTGTGTTGCCAAGCTGTTCACACAAAAGCAACTTGAAGTTGTCATGCAAAAGTTGCCAACCCCACCAAAAGTTATATCTCCCGACGTTCAACTTTTGGCTGTGACAACTTCATAGGCAACTTTTATTGGGAAAATCCAATGGGGTCTAATTGGTTTATAATGAATTGCTGTAGTGACAACTTTTGAAGCAACAATGTAGCAACACATAGGCAACTTGGAGTTGCCACCCATTGTTGCCTCATTGTTGCACTCGTGTGAACCAGGCATTAACATCCAACTTAAAATACTGACCAAATAAATGCCAATCCCATCTTGGCGTACAAATTCTCAAACCCAACGAAATTACAACACACCATATCTATACATATATATTTACCAGAACGGCGGGTGAAGACAGAAGAAAACTACTGGCAAGCTTCACTCAAGGAAGAGTCAAAGCCCACCAGTAAATACGCCACCTCCAACGAAGAAGGTAAGAGTCTGGAACGACTCTGAAGAACGTTGTTGGTGCCCAAGGATTGAGATCCTTTCAAAGTTCAGTGGACTGCCTTACGCCCAGCGAAGGGTTCCGGCCCGGTTCCGCTGCCCTCCACGACGAAGTGGAAAAAGAAATATGGCTACCAACCGAGGACGTGGCCTCTTACCAGTAAAGCAAAAGCAAAAAGAATGAGATCCGAACACTGGCATAGCGCAGAAGGTTCCCCTTCCGCCCCACACAAACACCTACTCACATTCACCCCACGCTAAGCATAAACAGCACACTTTATGCACAGAACCCGTGCAAGACACTTCCTTGCACAGTTATTAAAATGACAGCACACACACAATCTTCACCCCGGTCTCCCGCTTCACTCTCACCCTACTCCTATGTGAGGGTTTACTGAGGGGATGCATGATCCACACGGGCGGTGCACTAACTGAATGCGACAGAGGAGCTACCCCCCCCCCCCCCTCTCCTCTACACCCCACATACTAAGTATAGGCCGCTGTCAACTTCTGTGACGAACAGCCCATTAAAACTCAATGAATAAATTCAAATACTGGCCCGCCCGTGACATGCGAATGCGAACGTTTAATGCATATAGGCCATAGGCATCTTGCACAACGGTAGAGGGAAATATTGGGGACGTGGGTGGGGAAGGGAGTGGGTAGATGGCGGGAAAACAACAGCACGTACATATTACATACAAAATCACACCTTCTGATATACACATACACTTTCAAAGTAAATAACCTTAGCTCAGATATGATCTCACTCATTCAACATAACTATCCTGATCAACAAGCTCATCATAACTCCAAATATGAGCGTTCTGACTTGGAAGAAGAAAAGACACCACACTTCTACAACTGATCTTATTACAAAAGCTATATCTGACTGAAGCCTATTACATATTTCAAAGGAAGAAAACTGTTGCTTGTCTACGCTTAAAGTGAGGTAAATATGTTTTTTGCCACTCGGATGTTGTTTTCTACACCATTCAAAAGAATTTGTGGGAAATTAAGATAGAGCCCAAAAAACCTGTTCTTAAATCAGAAAACAAAAGGACTAAAATTAAGAGTTTTTCATCCCCCCACATTCAACAATAGGGGGCAAAATCTTGCGGGGGATTTTCAAAATATCTTCGTTTTGTTTTTTTGGTATTTCCCAAGTCTTGTCTGTGCCCAAAAGCCACTCTAAGCAAAAGTGCTAGAAACTCAAAGTGGCTAATTCCGAAACCCACACTGTAAAGATCTTACAAGACTTTTTTTTTTACCCGTAATGATGCGCCCAATTTTTGAACATACATGTCAACAGCCTTTGTTGGAAAAATTTTTTTAAAAAACATTCCCAAATTTTAAACCCCTTGCCGTAGCCTACATAATTAATCCGGGCCACTAGAATTTTTGATCCCTGTTTCCCGGGACCTTATGCCTGTCATAAGTTTTTCTTGATAAGAAAACCCTTTTTGGTGCCCATTAAACCCCAAATTTTAAAAATAAAAAACAAATTTCATGTTTCATGTATGAATTTTATGTATAAGGGTCCCTGCTTAATTTAAAATATACAGTTTATTACGGTTTTAAGTGGAACCCCAAGGAATCTTTTGCGGTGTAAGTGTATTTTTCTCAATGTGCTCTAAGTTGCAGCCCAATTTCAGTGAGTCAGAAAAATTTGGGCGGGTTTTTTGGAAATAAAAGATTTTGAAGAATATTTCCCCGAGACATTTCTTTGCAATTGGAAAAACGCCGGCACAGTTTAAAAGTGCTTTTTTCCCTTTGTTCCAGTGTCTATTCCAAGGGTTTTACAAAGGGGTTGTAAATGTAAAAACCCCAAGTAACAGTGTTTTGGGATGTCTCGTTTCTCCCTTCATAATACCATTTTCTGTTCCCTAATGCCCCCCTTCCTGAACCCCATGACTTTGCTTGTTTGTTAACTTAAACGAAACCCTAAACAACTTTTTTTTCAATGAGTTTGTTGGCTTGTAGACCATGGTTAGTAAAAATTAAAAGCAAATCATCGGCAAGGCAAAATGAAGATTAAATTTAAAAATGGAAAGCAGGCATCCAGGGCCCCCCCGCGGTATCTTAATGGGGTTTGGGCCCCATTTGGGTTAAATGAAGAGTAAAAACGGTTGGACTGCCCACACCCTTGTTTACCCAAAACAGGGAAAAAAAAAAACCCCGAAAATCTCCATTGATCGCAATGAAATGAGAAAATCATACAGGATTTCGGCAAAAAAAAAAATTTTCCCCCTGTTCCTTATATGGGGTTTTGTAGTAATTTTCATGGTGAATGAAAAAAATGTTTTCTGAAATCCAAAAAGGAACATAAATTTTTGCCCTTTAAAATAAATTTCTTGGCAATAGTGTATTTTTGAATTTTGACCCAAGTTAAATAATTGTTTCTAAAACCGTTGATTTTAAAAAAAATTATTTTTTTTTCCTCTAGCCACGAATACGTTTTGGGTTCAAAATTTGAAGTAAAGATTTAAAATGAATTTAAAAGAAACCTCTTTTATTACAGGGTCGTCTTTATTCCCTTTTTTAAATGGCCCCTAAAATTGGCTTTGCCATTTGTGGTTTCACGCCATTATAACAATTTTTTTAAATAACACAGGGGAAAAGTTAAAAATTTTTTGGACCGCTTTTTTTAGCTTTTCCATTAATCCATCTGTGCCCTTGCTTTTCCCATTTAATTTTCTTCAGTGTTTTTCTATTTCGTGGTAGTAATGCCCCCGTTTCGAGGATGCCCCTGCCCCTTTTTATATCTGTTGGGGGGTAAGTTTGGTTCACTGTTTTAAATTTTCCTTTAAAAAAAAAGTTTTTGAAATGTTAAAACCAATTTGTGTTGTTATAGTCCGCTCATTTCATTTCATTCCCGTCCCAAACATTGAGGGTTCCCGAATAAGCGGGGAATTTTTTAAAATTCTTAAAAAAAATGTTAGCGAACCCCCCAGGACGTGGAAAAAACGAGTACAAGAAAAAACAACGCGTTTCGATCTTGGTCGTCGGGTGATAAAAAAAACGAATAAAAAAAACAAAAATTCATTGTTTGCGCTTAGTCATTGGGTTCAGCGCAAGGAAAAAGGGCCTTTTTCCCTTGTGTGAACCCAAAGTTCGGGGGATCAAAGCTAGTAAATTTTTCGTTTTTTTTTCGTTATTTTTCACCCGACGAACCCCTAAGGGTTCGAAACGGTTGTGTTTTGTCTTGTGACTGTTTGCCCACGTTCTTGGGCGGTTCGCTAATTTATTTAAGTTTGTTTGATTTCCGCCGAGTGTTGCTTTGCAAAGTTGAATTTTTTTAATTTTAAAAATTTTTTTTTTCAGCCGTTCCCCAACGGTAACCTTTTTTTTTACTTTCAGTATTTTTCTGTATATTTTTTGTTTTTTGAAGGGAAAAAAATCTCATGTCTTTACATATCATTTTTTTGTTAGATACCCTTTTAATTTTGTCTAAAAAGTCAATTTTTCCCGTATGGCATTTATTTTTCCCCTCCGTTTGAACTTTGGAGTATTTTGTAACCCGTTTGTACATTCCTTTTTACTTTTTGAAATCCTTTCCAACCTTGCTTTGAGATTGTTCTTAGTAGACATGTTTTCTGCTACACTTCCACCCTTTAAGCGATTTTGGTAAACAAAACCCTTTTGTAAAAAACTCTTCATCAACATTTCCTTGCTTCCTTTAAATATTTACCTTGTGTTTTTAAAGAAAATCTTTATGTTTTTTTCGTTGCCACACCCACCATTTTTTTTTTTTTTTCCCCTGTTTTTAGGCTTAGCATTTGTTTGTTTCCCATTCATGCCCTTTGTGTCAATGTAGTTTTTGGGGTTTTTTTTTTTTGGTCGATAATTTTTTCAATTAATCGTATGTTGGGTGAGAAAAAAAATTCATAAATAAAAAAGTAATCTATAACGCTTGCCCCTTTTTTGACGTAAGTAAAACCAGGTAAAATTCCTTTTTGAGGTACCGTTTAAAAAAAAACGTCTGAAATTTTTTGCAAAATTCAACTAGTGAGTCCCAAAAGAGATTCATTTCCTTTCCCCGATTTCTGGCAAAGTATTTATGCCCGGTTGCAGCATGTGACCGTTTGCCAAAAATGTGCAATGTAATCAAAATTTCTTCTTCGGTGGAGCTTTTAAAATTTCCCCCAAAAAAACAGATAAGAAAATCTTTTCGAATTTCTATAAAAATAATAATACATTTCGAACTTTTTTTACCTACCTAACTTTGCTTCCCCCCAAACGGGAATTTTGGGTCGATATAGGTTGAAATGAAAAAAATAAAATCACAACCAAATAGCTCTTTGTATTTTTTACAAAACTACATCTAAATTTTTTAACTTGTATTTGGGAAAGGGAATTTAAAAAAAAACCTTTTTGAACAAACCAAATTCTCCGAATATCCCCCTGTTTGACGTTTCTGAGCTTTTGGAAATAAAGAATATAATCTGAAAAAACAATTGATCAAAATCTTCGAAAAAAAAATTTTTGGGTTTAAAAACGTAATGAAATCGTGGGTAGCAAAAATTAACAAATTTGGATCATGAACTTTTAAAAATCCCCGCACGTTATATTAAAAAAGCTGCGGATCTGAATTTTTTGCCAGACAAAATTTGAACTGTTACACAATGGTTTTTTTCGGGCATTTTTCTTTTTAGAAAAAGTATATTTTTACCCGTCCCCCTTTATGTACCCATTGGGTTTTGCATGACCCCCGGCTATTGTATTTGTCTTTAACTGACATTTCGGGAGGGAGCTTGTTATGGTGGTTTTACTGAACCGCCCTGATCCTTTTAAACGCCCCCCTGATGCCCCGGGCTCCCTTGGCAAACTGATCGTTGGTTGGTACTTCCCGTTGTGTTACCCCCCGGTAAACTTCGTCCTTTGCTTTTGCTCGTGTTGTGGACGAGAAAGTTTTCTTCCCCATTCCTAGAGGAATTTTCCCCCCCGCCTCGATCCGCCTTTCAGGGCGGCGCAGAGGTTGTTCCAGCTCCGCTGTCAACATCCGAAATTTTCCTAGTTAAATCTGGAATGCCGATGGAGGGAAATGTCAGTGGACATCTGGTCCCTGGTTTCTGGCTTCGTTCCCTCCTTTGAGATGTCGCTGTTTATTGGCACCCGCCTCTTGTCCCTTCAGGTTGACTCCTGGTTACATCCGCACCTGAGGTGTTTTCCGTTCTGTTTTTCAGCAGCAGCAGACCCGTGCTTTCCTTGGATAAAATCTTCATCGCAGTGAAGGAGGTTTTTGCACCATAAAGGTTGTTTGTATCTTTACGGGAAGGCTGTTTCCCTTTTCATCTCGTCCTTTTTTGTTTTTTCAAAACGGGAATCCTTGTTTCCTTGTTTTTATTTTCCCCAAAGTATTTTGTTTTGTTTGCAATTTTTGCGTAGTAGATTGTCCCTTGTACTTTTTTTCCCATTCTTTTACCCAGCGAAACGGCCTTTTAAATAAAATTTTTTTTTTCCTTAAAATTTTGAGATTTTCGGTGTTCCGTCCGGCGTGTGAGAAAAGGAGAATCGATTTTCTGCTTTCTAAAAGAAATATCTTTCCCTGGGGTCTTTTGAGTCGAAGGTTTTATGTTCTTTTTTTTCTTTAAAAATTATACGATGTTCGATTTTTTGGGGGGGGCTTGGGAAATCAGTGCCCAGGAAACACGTTGTTCTTCAGTTCTTTTTAAAACCCATTGATCTTTATTTTAATCTCTGTTGAAGTCATTGTGTGTTCTGATTCTCGGGAAAGCCCTGGGTTTCGGGTTTTCCCTGGCCTTTTCTTGTTGAAAATCATGGTTTCTTTGGCATAGCGAATCAGGGAAGTTTTTTGGGCCCCCACCTTTGAGAAATTTTTCCCACCGCATTTTTGCCTTTCCGTATATCCCCCTTTTTCCTTGTTTGGGTGGAAGTCTACATTTTCTTTGCCTGGTGGTGGTTCTGCGAAATCCTGATGTTGTTTCGTAGCGTTTTTCCCTCAGCTCTTGGTCTTGCGGCCCAGTTTATCTGACCTGTGTTGCAAATTTGGTTTTGGTTGTCTGCGGAGTCATTCCATTCCCCACTCTGAATGCCCGGTCTATCATTGTGCCCCAAATTTTCTTCTGATTGGTTCAGAAATCATTATTACAAGTTTTTGGGGAAATGTGTAGTCCCCCCTTTGGTTTTCCTGTGAATTCAAATTGCGCTCTTCGGTCTACTTTTTTGTGGAACCTGTTCCCCCAAATTGTCGGTCTTGGACTAATAGTTCAAAAAATTTCGTTCAAAACTGCATATCTTTTTTTCCCAAATTAATTCCCCAACCTATTTCTCTAGTGCATGTTTCAGTGTTTAAAAGTCGGTTTTTTGGTTTTCCCTTTTGCGCTTTTGGGAATTGTTGGAGTTTGTGGCTAGCTATTCTGGGGTTTCGGGAGTGTAAATTATCATTTGCATCTTGAAAAAAACGCCCCTATCTGTCCAGATTCCAATCCACATTAACAAAGAAGTCGTCATTTTGCTCCCAGTAGTATTTTTGAAAGGAAAAAGTTTTTCCCCCCGATGATATTTGACTGCGTTTTTTGTCAGATCGTGTGCCTATTTCCAATCGAAACCAGAAGAAAAAAATTTCCCTTTAAAAGCAAAGAGAACATAAATTGTGTGTTCTGGTCAACCCGCTCTAAACCGTTTCGAGGGGTTGACCCCCGAACACACATTTTATGTTCTCTGATAATCCATACACATTCTTTTTCAAAAACCAAAAAAAAAAGATTTTTTACAAAAAAACTTACTGTGTAGGATTACCGCTTTAAATATAACTTACAAAACTTTTCAGATTTTATTTTTTTTTAAACCCTATTTTTTCCTGTATTTTTACAATCAGTCATCAAATGGTCTTTTAAACGCAACAAACTTGAGGGGAAAAATCCCCCTAAATTTGGAAATCATGAAAGACTTGTCGAGAAATGTAATTACAGGGGTGGGATTGTGGCAGGGCGTATGGGTGGTACAGCGGCCCTTTGCGGCTTGCAAACTTGTATTATCTGTTTGTAACCCCCAAAAGGGCGGGCTGGGAGCGCCCGGCCGGTTTAAACTTGCAAATTTGGCGCAATCAGAAAGAACTTCTTGACGGAGCTTTACCGGCCGTTGTTGCCGAACTTTTGGGTTTGGGCTTCCAAATGGAGACGGGGTGTTTGTTAAAAGGGAAAATTCTTGTTTGGTGATTATGGCAATTACCACGTCTTATGGCGGAGTTATAAACAAAAAGAAAATCAGGTGGGGTGTTTTTTCCCTTGAAAACGAAGCAAGATTGTTTTTGGAAAGGGTGGGGAGAAAAAAAAAACGAGAAAACCTTTGAAGAACTACACAACTACCTTGAAAGCTTTTTGATTCAGAAAGAGTTCAAAAAGGATTTGGGTAATTTTATGAAAGAGATGTTGATGGCTTTGATAAGCTTTTGTGTTAGCGAAATGATTCTTTCTCAAATGGTGTTCTTTTCTAAATTAGGGAAGAAAAACCATTCATATGCTTGATTTTGGGTCAGCCTTGAAAAGGGCCAAACAATGTTTCAAGATCAAAAACAAATGAGAATGGGTTCTTTTTTTGAACAAACATGAATATTGATGATGTATGCAAGAAAACTGATGCAGCTTTCAAAAAATTTTTATTATTGTCCAAAAATTTCTTTCCTTGGCATCGCATCAAAGTTTGTTTGCTAAAACGAAGTCTGTCGAAGTACTTGGAAAATGAGGTTTTGAACTTCTGGCAAAATTGATCGATTCTCTTATACCCAACAGAACGGGGTGGGGGGAGTGGGTGGCGCTTTCTATTCCCCACAAAAAGCCCAAATGTTGGCAGGGTATAACGGCCCAAAAAGGCCCCAAAAAAGTTGCCCAGTATTTTTACTTTTTAAAAAAAAAAAAAAAAACAAAATTGCAATGCCCCGGTCCCAGCCCCGGATGAAAAAAAGAGGGGGGTGTGGTATAAACTTTTTTTGTGCGGAAGGGAAAATTAAAGAAAATTTTGTTGTGGGGGGCCCTGTGGTTAAAATTTGCCTTGCTGTGTACTATAAAAAGCCCTTCATGTGTGGGAAAGTCCCATTTTAGGCAAGGGGGCAAAACTGACGTAATTTTTTATATTAGCCTTTTCTTTCCCCCCATTTTATTTACCAATTATAACTTCCTTTTTAGCTGCAAAAGGGGCCGTGTTTTAAAAACGCCTTGGACTGCTACTATAATAGCCTTCATGTGTGAACGCTTTTTGCAGCCCGGGGTGGGTAAAAAACCGCCGTTTTCTCTTTTAAACTGTTCATGTGGGAAAGCCTTATTTTTAGGGGCAAGGGCCCTTGGTAAAAAACCCCCTTGATAAATAGGGTTATGTGTGAACGCCTTTTTTTACAGCAAGAAGGGGCCTTTTTTCCTTATTTTACCCTTTTTTAAGCAAAGGGGAAATGAAGGCCTAACGGGTGTAGTGGTGCTCAAATTAGGACGACGCCCACCCCTCCCCCTTTTATGCACCCCCCACCCCCCCCCACGTGCACACCCCCCACCCCACCCCCCCCCCCACCCCACCCACCCACCAAACCCCCCCCCCACCCCCCACCCCCCCACACTGCCCCCATCAAGTCACTTTGGTTTTAAATCAAGTCACCCCCCAAGTACTTCTAAATTCTTTCTCAAGTTGTCCCCAAGTCATCCTCAGTCGTCCTCAGTCATTCACGTTCTTTTAAAGTCACTTGAAGTTCTTTTTAAGTATCCTAAGTCACCCCCAAGTACTTCTAAGTTTTACTCAAGTTGTCCTCAAGTTTTCCCCAAGTTCTTACTAAGTCGCCCCCAAGATTGTAATTAAGTTCCTCAAGTACAACAAGTTCTTTTTCAAGTTATTTTTTATTATAAGAAAAAAAAAAAATCATCTATTTTTTTGCCCCTTTAAAAAGTGTGTTAAAATGTCAACACGCTCAAAAAACGCGTCTTTGTCGAGGATTCTTTTTTCGGTCCTTGGCGCGAAATGGTCAGCTAAACTTAATGAAGTTTTACTGTAAGCAACCGATTGATTCAATTTGGTCATGGAATGTTTTTATGACTCATGTTTTTATTTTTTGACTTCTCTTTTTTTTAAAAATAATAATCCCTCTGATTATTTTTTCAAAAAAAAAAAAATTTTTTTAAATTTGTTCTTAAAATATTATTGCATTTGAAAAGGTCAAATGCTTTTGTTGTTTGGCGGTTTTGGCATGTTTTTTGTTGGCTTCTGTATTTTGTGGCGGAGATTGTTTGGATGTTTGGTTTTCCCACATTGTTTATATTTTTTTTAACGTAATAACGCCCCCAGCAGCGAAAGGGGGCCCCAAAAAAGCAACGTTTTAAGTTCAAAATTCCCTGAAAAACTTTGGTGTGTAGGCCTTGAATTTCCCTTTTTCTTGTTCTGGAGTTTTTATAGCTGGGATTTAATAACTTGTTCTGGGTTGGCGGCGTTTTTTTTTTATAAAAGGTTATTTCTGGTTGTAAATTAAATTTTTTTTGTCTTTTTCCCTTGTAATTTTTTCTGCTGCAACGCCCAGGTTTTATGGTTTCTTTCTCCCCTCGGTTCAATGTTTTTTGATTTGCTGATTTTTGGGTCGGTATTTTGAAGGGAAAAAAATCTTTATTTAAAAAAAATTTAAACCCCTGTTTGTGGCGCAATAAATGTTCCAAATCTGTAATATAGTTTAAATCCCAGGCTCTATTGACTTTTTTTAAAAATGGTCCTGCTTTTTTTCTACTAAAGTCTTGTTAGAATAAAAAGGCGAAATTTAATAGTTTAGTGTCAAATAAGAACCCTTTGTCCCAACTTTTTACCATTTTGCCCCCGTTGCGTTTAACCTGTTGTGTTTCTTTCAAAGTTTGTGGCGAAATTTTTTTGAATCGTTTTATGTGAATTCATTTCCGAGGTCTGTTTTGTTTTTTTCCCCATGGCCAAAAGAATTTCAGCGTTCTTTTTTGCGCATATGCTTGGTCTCAATTGTTAATTTTTTAAAGTCAAGAAGGTTTTGGGCTTGGGCTGTTGTGATCACGTGTTTTTTGTTTTTTATAATTAAATTAATTTTTTTTTTTAAAAAAGGCACAAAAAAAACTGTTTCCAAAACCCTTTTATACCATTTCTGCTGTTTTTGGAGGGCCAAGGTGTGGTCACGTGTTTGGTAAAAACCTGTTAAAAATAAAACCAGGATCGGCAAAATAGACTTTGAGGATTCGGCAAAGCTGATTGCTGTTTTTGAGCTTCGCTCGCTACGAAAGTTTTCTAGTTAAGGGGAAAATTCCGCGTATCAATATGTAAAAAAAAAAATTTTAAAAAATGGCTTCCTGTAATGTGATTGGTGGTGTGTGGTTAAAGCGCTTGTTTTGCGGAAGTAATTTCGCGTTTAGTAAACTGCGGGGAGGGGAGGAAAAAGCATAACAAAAATATGGAGAAATAGCCCCGACAAGATCACTATGAAAAAACAGAGAATTGAGCAGTTAGATTTTATTTAAGACAAATGAAAAAACAGGGTTTATGCAGCTTAACATTTAAAAATGTTGAAGGAAAAAGAATATTTCTTGTAAAAGGCAAACCAGTCGAGCATTGCCCCCACCAAATTTTAGGATTTTTTCAACCCTCAGAAAAAAAAGAGCAAAAAATGTGTTTTTGTCTTGGATGACCGTCGTGTATTTTGTTGCACTAAAATTTTGGCGAATAAAAAAGAACAAAATTTATTTTTGCCCAAAAAGGGTATTGGAAGGGAAAACAGCAATTTAAAAAAACTAAGCCAAACGCGTAGCAGGAACAAACGCAAAGGAATGGTTATTTAACAAGCGATTTGGCAAAATTTATTTACCCCCGCCTAAAAGAATCAGAGAACCTTTTTGAACACAACGCCAAACGGACCCCACAAAAGGATCTTCTTATTTAAACCCCCGAAAGATTAGACGAAAAAAAATTTAAGTACGCGCTCACGTATTGAATAGCTTCAGATACAAGTGAAAAACCTTAACCAAAAGAGTGTTTTGCTGTTGCTGTCACTATACAACGATTTCAAGGGCCTGCTTTAAATTTTCCCCGTGATTAAGTCGATGATGGAAAAGAATTTAAAAGGCCAAATGAATCAATTTTTTTAAAAACATGAGTTACCCTTAAAAGGGGGATTCCGGGGTTTTACAGATCACAGGCTTTGGTTGAAACTTTAACAACGTTATCGAAAGCTTTTTCCTTCAGTTCACAGAGAGCTTTGAATTTTGCAACACGAAAGGGTTGAAGCTGCCCCAGTTTGTGCAATGAATATGAAGAATTTAAAAATTAAGGGGTTTTAAAAACCAGTCAAGCAAACAAAAAACAAAAAAAATTTTTGTTGAAGGAGGTCTTCATCCCGCAAACTTTAGTTTGGTTTGAAAGTAAGGTCCCTTTTTTTACGGGGAAAGAAAAAAAGGGGACACTCGCATCAGGGGGAACGATCCCGTTTGGAGTGTTGAGTATGAAAAAAAAAAATTGTAAAATGAATCCCCATGTTTATTTACGAGAAAAATGCAAAACAAAACAACCAGCTCCCCAAAAATCTTTTGTGAAGGAAGAACTGCAAATATCCACCGAACAGTTCCGTTTAACTGATTTCGAAATTTTTTTTGAGTTTTTAAAAAATGGGAAGAAGCTAGGTGATACAAAAAATGATAAATGAAAGCCCCTTGAATTTAGCGGGAATCAAAAATATGAATTTTGCTGTTAAGAAAAAATTACAAGGATTCATCGGACATGGCATGATCCAGATCCTACAAACCAAAATCCCCAAATTTTGTTTTCAGGATAAGATATTTGGGAAAAGTTAAAAAAAAAAACAAGGTCGAGCAAAAATGAGAAAAATGTTGTCTGATTGGTAATGATTGATTGGCTTTTTGTTAAGTTGGGAAAATTTTTTTGATTTGGGAAAAATATGAAGAAGTATATAAATTTTGCCGTTCTCCAATGCCGATTCTAGAAAATTGGGGTTAACAAAACCCGTTTTGTGTTTGTTTATCTAAAAGACTTCTTTGTTAAAAAAGTTGTGTTGATTATGAGATTAGTGTGTTTTACGTTGTTGTGAAAAAGTTGTTTAGAACAATGCTTCTTTGTAGTTGTAAGCGATTTTGCTGAGCACAAAACTGCGGATTTCCCTTTGCTTTTTTGAAAGTTTTCCTGGGTCGAAATATTATTTTCGCTTAAACCCAACAAAATCCGTTTTACCCCCCCCGATAATTATCCCTTTATCTTTCCCCAAAACCCTTTGTTAGTAATTGAAGAAAGGGGATCTTTAGGATAATAGATGTGTCGTACTCCTGCGCCCTTTGTACTTTAATTCCTGTTTTTTAGATTCTTTAGTGGGTATCTATAACAAATGTTGTTTCTGGTTTGCCTCTGGACTCAGGAACGGGGCTTAAAAATGTCATAAAGAAAAATTTAAAATCAAAGCTTTGATAATTTTTTTAAACGTAAACCCAAAAAAAACGGTTATCCAATTTGCTTTTTTTTTTCATTTTTATACCAAAAAGTGATCATGAAAATTTTTGAAGTCCTGATAATTTGGGTTTTTAAGTCAGCTTAATTGCTTCGTTCTTTGGTGCCCCTCTGCATTTTGGTTGTGCGGATTTTCCCTAGTCTTTCCGAAAAACTGTTGTTCTCAGCTTGAAAAAGTCTTTTTCGAGCTTTGTGGATTTTTTTGGTTTCAGTGTCTTATGATGTATGGTTTTCTGAACTGTTTTGATCAAAAACATTATAGTGAAACAGCTGTAACTTCAAACCCGTTTAAATAAAATTTTTGGGAAGTCTGTAATGCAGACATAATTTTTTTGCTCAAGGGCACAAGTTTTTGGGGGTTCTGTTTTTGCCCTCCCTTTGGCTTTCTGCTGCTAAGGTAGTCTTTTTGGGTCTGGAGTTCGTGAGGATATTCTAAATCAACTTCTAGTTTTATCCACGCTGTTGACCCGGGGTCAATGCTCAACCCTTTTTGCTTTTGAATATTATTTGTACCGCCACCTGTGTACATTTTAAAAGTTGGTTAATGGAAACGGTTGCGCCCTTGCCCCTCCTACGATTGTTTGATCTAAAAAATGAGATAGTTAACCTTTTTCTTGGTCATATATTAGGTTTTGTTGTTTTTCTTTTTGTAAAGGTGCGACGCCATACTAAAAAACCCCCACGCAATCCGTTTTAATCTTCTGAATTGGTGGTCGACAATTAAAAACAATCTGTACCCCAGTAAAACCTTTAAAAAAGCATCCCCGCTCATCCCGGGCGCAGAAATGTAATGCGAGGATCCAGGGTGTAAGTTTCTGAGGGCTTCCTAAATTTTCAAGAGTTCCGCCAACAAACTACTTGCCCCAGTTGAAACATGAAATCTCCCCTTGTTTTACACTCTAACTTCTGCCGATCTTGGCATGTGGTAATGGAAAATCACTGTGACCTTTCCCCTGGATAGAAAAGAAGCGTCTTTGGGGAGTGTGTTTCTTCAAACCTTTCCAATGTTCTGTATTTAAAGGGTAAAGCCCTTTCTAACGAGGTTGGGTCAAAATATTCTTCCGTTATTGGGGAGGACTTTTGGAAATAGTGTACTCTAATGATCCCATCATGTGCTATAGAGTCATAAAAAAGAATGTTATTTAAAATGAAAAAATGTACTTTTCTGTGACTGTGCAATGCATGACACCCTAAAGGGTAGTTTGCTTGATTTTAAGGTGAGGTCGTAACCCCGCAAGTTTTGAAGAATTAGGCAGCTTCTGCTTTGGTTAAATTTGTTGAAGATTGCTTTTCTGTGTGTGCTCTCTAACTTTCCCTAAGGATCATGGTCTTTATGTGGGTTGGTTTTATGTTAGCATTGTTCTAAACCACAAATCCAAAAATGTGTGGCTGTTTTTTTGTTGTTGGGTTTTTTGGGGTATTATGATTTCAGAAAAATTTCGATTATTAGAAAGTCTTTTCGACTTTCTGCATGCGTTCTAAGAGTTTCCGCAGCATTGGTCCTTATACAAATTTGGTGCTGAAAAGGGGCATCGACCTGACACAATGAGGCAAAAGAACAATTGGTTACTTATTAAGATGTTTTTTTGAAGTTTTTGTGGCGCTGGCCCTATAAGGGAAAAATAAACGACTCGAAGTCTGCGGGAAAAAACATTGGAGAATTTTGCATCCCTTTCCAGTTCTTAAAATAATTTGATCCGGGTGGGGGCGTAATTGTTCTGTATTACAGTAAATGAGCTGATCAATGTTTTTATGTTCGCTTGGGCTTGAACAGATGGAATTCTTTTTAAAATTTTCTGCAGAATTTTGTTTGCCTTTAAATTTTTTTTTTTTTGGCCCTAAATTTTCATTGTTCGTTTCAAAGTGTAATGCGGTAGCCCCCCGGGTGAAACATTAGCAGTAAGTCAACATGGTTTTGTTGGTCGCCAATCGTTGGACTGTTCTTGGACACTTTAATCGGTTGTAGATTTGTTTCCTCATCCCATGTGTAGACATTAACAGTTATTGGTTTGTTTTGTTCTTCAAACTGATCAATTTTGTCCACGCTAACAGGAAAGGATATTCCACTAAAGTTAAGATCATTGATGTAAGGGTGATAGTTAGACACTCTCTCTGCGTTTTTGCGGGCGTAATGCAGCCTTGCGAGAACACACCACATGAAACATTTGTTGTCTGTATTCTTTATGTTTAGAACTGCTTTTTTTGCAACTAATGCTGGGGCAGCGGAATGTAAGCCTTGCCTACAATCGGTGCATACTTAGCCTGTTTTAATCTGATCTCTAAGACTTCGCCCTCTGACCAACCAGAGCCTCTCATTTTGGCTTCTTCAGCGGCCACATCAAACTGTGTAAGCAGTTCGTCTGCCCAACCGGGTGTTAAGTCATTATGAGAAAGAATAGTCTGTTGTTTAGTTGAGACCCAGACTTCTAGATTTTCTTCATTTATTGTTATATAGTCGATTAAAACAGCTAACATTACTTTAACTGGCGGGTCTATTGTTAGTTTACTTGGAACTTGAGAAATTGCATGAGCAACACTTGCCTGTACGTTTGCTGGATCAATGACTTCTAGACTGATATCATTTAAAGCTTTTGATAAATATTCTTCCTTACGCATTGCTTCAAACAATTCGTCTGGACCTTCATATATCTTATCCATGCTGAGTTTCTTTTCTAACTCAAAATATTTATTTAAATTAAAAAAAATAATTAATCAGAATCAATATCAACGGTCTTTTTGTGCTTGGACTCATAAACTAAAGTATAAACACCCTTTGATGTTGTTAATGTGAGCTGTTTAGAACAGAGTTTAATGTTTCGTTTACTTTTTTTAAACATTCCTTTTTTATCTGCTCAGTGTCTGGCTGTTGAGAAAAACTTGTCCTCGCCTTTCTTTGAAGATCAAACTTTTGTCTTTTGTAGTCATCAAATCGGCCTGTAAACGATTAAATTCTTCATCCGTGATGTTTGAGTCAACTAGTGCTTTATTTATTGTCAGTTTGAACGAACTAAGTTTAGCTGTTATTAGTTGAACCATAGCTGTGTGCTTTTGGAGTTTAGTTTTTATTTTTTTGCTAGCAGCACCTACAGCTAATGAACACAGGCCGAGAGCTAAAGACAAACCACCTAGAGGTAAAGCTGCGGGTGCACCAACACCTGTTGCTAAGAGACCAACACTTGTTCCTGCTGATAGAGCGCTTATAGTCGATGCTCCAGTATTAACATAGGTAACAGCATTAAAGGCAGCTGAATACCTTCGTTTGGTTTTGCTGTATTTTGAAAGGTCCTGCTCTAGTTTTTGTAGCATTTGTGTAATGTTGGTTAATCTGAAAGTTTTTATGTCGGGGGTTTCTACTATCCCTTCTTTTGGTGACTCTGGCGCTGTAGGCACATTTGGATAATGCTTAACAGACATGCTTTTTATAAAATAAAAATAATTTAGTATTGTATATCTTTTAATCTGTTATCTTGAATATTCAGCTGCGCATCATATATTAAAAAAAATGTACATTAACTGGTTTATCGCCATCTTTTTCTTTATCAATTTGAATGTTTATTACGTCTCTAACCGTTCTCCCACTTCCATGCAACTGATTATCCTCTGTCGACCTTAGGTCAATCCATAAGCCGTATTTCGTTGTTAAATTATCATCGAGTCTAACATTGTGAAGGTGTAGATCTTTAGACACAAGGTCTACTGTTGGACTTCTACACCTCCCACCCCCAAACAATTTTCTTATTTCGTCAAAATGTTGATAAGGTTTAAGCCCGCTAGCGTAGATTTGGTTAGGACTGCCCTCAATCGAACATTGTACTTTCGTTATTTTAGGATCAATAAACTTTTCACTTCCTCTTTCGAATGGTTCTTCATCTTCACACAGCAATAAAATACCTTTAAGCGATCTTGCTGCGACACTAAAACTAAAATTCCATATAGCGTCGGCCTTGCTTCTGGGATATGTTGTATGATGAATCACTCTTTCGTAATATATTGCTAATTTTAACTGATATTGTTGCTCAATCAGCCTTGCTAAATTAGGGTTGCTAACAACGTCAAACTCTAACGAGATGTCAGAAATGCTGTACTTTGCTTCGGTGTCTGTTGATCTGATAACACGTTTGTATTCATTAAAAGTTAGTTCATATGACAATCTGTCTTTTAATGCTCCTTGAAAGTATGGCGCATGCGCTTTTAACAACTCAAAATCTAAGGGTATGGAAAAGCGATTACCATACGCAAAATTTACAGCCACATACTTTTTGCCGGCTTTATTAGCATCTGCGGCGCCTATTTTATGTTTTAGTGCTTCTTCATTATCTATTCCTTGAAACGCAAGATCAGCCCTTTCATTCTCGGTTAGCCATAGATCAGAATAGGTTAAAAATATGTCTGCATTGTGTAAAGAAAATATTTCTTGCCCCTCAAGTTTTATAGAAATTTTCTTAACGATTGTCCGCCCCAAATTCTGCACAACTGTCCTGTTGGGGTCTGTTTCTGATGCGAGTTCTATTTTGAAAGTAAGACGCGCAGAGCCTGGCACAATCACTTCATCCGCTCCTAGGTCTGGAAATTTGACAGTAAGAATTTGATCTGAATCAATAGTAGATGGATTATTTGGAACAGTAATATTCCGCTTATTTCCCTTCACGCCAAAGGGCTCTTTCAGTCTTCTATGTGGGTCAAGAATCGAGCCATATGCTTGTGACATTTTTTTATAAAACAAAATAAAAAGTTAATTATTTAAAACCATGGCAGGCATTGGAGGTGAAGAAGATTATGATGTTTTTGATCCTGTAGACGACATGAGTGATTCCCCTTGGGAGCAGCATCGCTGGGGGCTCTCATTGCATGATGAATTAGTAGAAGGGCGGCAAAGGCGTGAATTAACAGAAAGTAAGGTTAGATCATTATACCAAAGTTTAGGACTAGAACCTCCCGAAACTATATACCCTGATGATTTGAACTAAAAGATAACCATTTGTATGTGAAAAACGACAAAGGAGAACGTGTTCCGCTTACGCATAAACGAGACCCATCAAGGTTTGTGGGCTGGGATGCAATTAGACAAAGGCTCCGCGCAAGCGAGCGAAATCGCCTTGGCTTTACTAAACCAAAATTAGATAGGGAAGCAGTTGCTAAACTTCAAAACATACAACAAGAACTCCCAACAGATAGCCAAATGCAAAACATGGAACTTGAAGATTTAAGTCAAACAACAGTCAAAATAAATCAAGCAATAGAAGCAGAAACCACTTCAGAAGAAGAAACAGCATTAGAAACAATTGACGACCCGCCGCTGCCCATGCAAGAAATAAAGGCGCCTATAAGAGAATTAAAAGCCCTTGATCGCACTTTAAGAACCTTCCAAGGAGAATTAATAAACAATTTAGCAAAACTAAGTGAACTAAAGGAGCGTATAGAAAAACAAAAAGAAAAACTCGCTGATGCTGACGACGCCAACTTAGGGCGTGATGTTAAAGAAAGAATAGATGTCATGTGACGTAGCCTCACATCAAGGCATGTGACGCTCCATCACATGTAGTTAGTAATATGAATCATTTCCCCATGCCACTACTAAAAAGGAAGGATATTCATGTGGCTTGACTAGTGTAGCGGGCGTCCCCAAATAATTGTGAGTATGACTCAGTAAAGAAAGAAGGGTGGTCATTGGGTGAAAGTGACCACTGAGTGATAGTTTAACAAGGGTTGGTAAGGTGCTGGTCATGTGTTTTGAACACTGAGTATGCACTCACTAGGAGGAAGGAGGAAAGAATCAGTTTTAACCCAGCAGATGGCCTAGAGACTCGAACCTGTCAGGACGTTGGTCCTCTCTGCTGACCAGTCATTACCAGGTGAGCCATAGATAGTTGGGGAAAGCTACAGGGGGGGAACTTAAAGAAAAGAGAAAGAAAGAATTCATATGTTGAATTAAGAAGCAGGTTACTTACACGAACCTTATTCGTGTTTCAGCCCTTCACCCTTAGCCCTTCACCTTTTACTCTTCACCCTTCACCTTTCAACCCGTGAGGTGGTTGAAGATGGCCATGGTGTGGGGAACACACCGGTAGGCAGCCCCAGGAATTAAGGACTCCAGGGAGAGGAGCCGGAACTCGTAATCTCTCCAGGGTCAGGAGAAGTCGAGGGAGAGGAGTCGGAACTCGTCACTTCTCCAGGGACAGGAGAAGGCGAGGAAGAGAAGTTGGAAATCCTATCTCCAGTGACGGGAGAATTTAAAGGGGTGATACGATGTCTGTGAGAGACAGGAAAGCACGACCATATGAAGTCTTGTGTTTTATGCAGGCGTGGCATCAGTGAGTACTGGAATTATTTATTTCCTGGTCTGGATTTTGTGGGCCAATGTTGTGTGAAGGCCGTGACTTTATGAAGTCTTGCGTGAGTTAGTTGCCTCTCAGTGGAAAGAGAGCTACATGTATAAAATCCGTTTATAAATTGTTTGATGTGATTTAGTAAAGTGTTTTTCCCTGAAGGAGAGGGGGAGAAGAAAAACATTCGGTAGTGCGCCTTTTGGTTGATTGGAAAGATTGCGTATGCGTATGGAGTAAATGCTGTCATGAATGCGTGCGGGCAAAAGTGACAGTGTGACAGTGGTGACCCCGACTAGGCCAGACTAGGCTCGCCATAGCTGCCGTTGTTTCCCCCCTTTAAAAAAAAAAAAAAGATTTTGATTTGTACCCTCAAGGGTTTGAGGGAAGGAAAAAAAGATTTTGATTTGTACCCTCAAGGGTTTGAGGGAAAAAAAAAAAAGATTTTGAGTTGTGCCCTCAGGGGTTTGAGGAAAAAAAAAAAAGGAAGGATTTCTATTTGTGCCCTCGGGGCCTGGAAGAAAAAGAAGATATTTTCAGTTGGGAAAAAAAAAAACATGAGAAATTAGTTAATTATTTATTGTATATAATATTTGCATTTGTTGTTTTTTTCTATTTCTATATGTGTTTCGGGTGTTTGACATTTCTTTTGGTTGCTCTACTCCGTTAAGGGTTTTTTTTTTTGGTAGGTTTTCTTTTTGACCCTTCCCCACCTCAGGACCGATAGCCTCAACCTCCTCTTGCTCGTGCCTGGCAGCAAGGGGGCAGGGCGTTGAGGAGTCGCTGTCCTTCCCCTAGAGTATTAGAGTTTGTTTTGTCCCCTTCCCCAGGACTGATAGCCCCAACCTCTTCCTGCGTTTAGCAGGGGGGCATGGCGTTGGGGAGTCGGTAGTCCTTCCCTTCTCGTAAGTATCTATTTCTTTCCCTTTCCTATTGTTTCATTTTGATTTTTCCCCTTGCCCCTCAGAGTGTGGGATTGACTTCACCTCCGTCACGCAAATAGTGTAGGTGGTGGAGTTGATTACCGCTCAACCCAAATAAACATCTTTATCTTTTGATTATTTTTTTTTCTGTGTGTGGTGCGAGATTTTCTTTGAGTTTGGGTGAATGTGCATTTCTTTTATTGATTGTTTAGCATTTTGCATTATTGCTGTAGTGTTGTGTATATTGTGAGTGATTTGTTTTTCCCGTCTCCAGTTTCACGGGAGACAGTGACCACTAGGGTGCTGTCTGAGGGCTTCTTTTGCTGTTCTTGATTTCGTCTCACTGTTCCGGTCCTGTGTATCCTTTCATTTTCTTTTCACCCCCTTTTTCAAAACCTCTTAAACCTTCTCCTCAATAAGCTCCTATCTAGTTTTCTTTTCAACATTTTCATCTTTTAGGTAGGATTTCCGCTAGTTTGTGTTTCTTCCCCTCTTTTTAATTGTTTGTGCTTCCATTTGTTTTGTAAATTTATATTCATTTATCGTATAAGGCGATACATTTGTTTGTAAATTCATTTGAAATTAAGTAAGAAAGAAAGACTGACAACAAGAACATTTAAGAACTTAGACTTTATAAAGAATTTATTTTCAGAAAACTTTATTGTGTTTTTTTCCTTTCCTAGGAAAAACAGATTAGCATTGAACTTCATTTTTTTTTAAAATTCCAAATTGATACCTGTTTTCGAGAACAAAATATTTCTGGAAAAATACATTCCTTGTGTTTCATATCTACCTTGTTTTAGTAAGCCGTTTTCTGTTTATTCCGGAAATTGAATTCTTTATTTGTATATACTATAATTACGTTTTTATGAAACATAAAACATCATCGTATATCGCCTTATTTTTATTCATATTTAGAAATTGTGTTGTGTTTATATCTGTTGACGGTTCATTATGGATGATTTTGATAAATATGTTCAACAAGCGGAGCGCTTGGGTTTTGATGGAGAAAAACTTACCAACTATGTGCAACAATGCATAGATAGGGCAGAC
>JAFLJL010013490.1:0-24125 GCA_018398815.1 Conus ventricosus | reverse complement strand
GAAAGTGTGCTATATATTTCTCCCCTTTTTTTTTTGCCCTCCATTTTACAAATCAGGTGGCAACTATCCAGCTTTTCAAACCAAAATGTCACATTTTTAGCTTAAAATCTGTATTAGTCGTGTGTCTGATTTATGAGACCAGTCAAGAAAGTAGTCTCATTATTGAAGAAATTTAACTTTGATAGGAAAAAATAAGTGATTTTGTTATTGCATCACAGGCATTTAAAGATATGTTAAAATAGCTGTTGACATCTATCCAAAATGAATTAAGTGGGAATGTAATGGAACATTGGGAAGAGCTTGGTTTGAAATTGTATGATTCAACGAGTCGTCAATCTTCAATGTATCTTAACCTCACAGTTTATTGATGTAGTCATACTGATTGGCCTAGGTATGATTTCTATAGTCATTCTGAGAGACTTGATCATGTATTAATTTGGATCTCGTAATAAATGATGTGACAGAAGTAGAATCTGCTTTGGAATGCATTAATCATTTTATGCTCCATTTACGTATCTCTAGCCTAGTCAGGTGTGTTGATTTCCATGCTGTTTTATTTGATTGCCAACAGGAACTTCTGCAGTTGGAAATTTGTGCAAAGAATTGTATGAAACAACCAATGCCAGCATACGTACAGAAGCTGAAAAAGCACTGGTGGCTTTTGCCAACTCCCCAGACTGTCTGGCAAAATGTCAGCTGCTGCTGGAGAGGGGCAATGTGAGTACGGTTTTTCCTTTCTTTGCTGTAGACACAAATCAGCAAGTCTTGTTTTATGATATGTGGTAGAAAATAAGTAATGATTGATAAGATCAGGGCTCATCATGTTGCACAGACTGCAGATCATTCACACACACACTAAAGAATATTATTTTATTTCATAGAATCATGTTCCATGCATGGATTTCATCATCTAAAATTATAACCTGAACTTGTATACTTTTTCGAAGATTCCTCAGAGCACGTCTCAGGGCTTATGCTGGGGTGAAAATCTTTCCGGTCCCAGGGACCCCTTCATCAGATTTTTAAGGGGTCCCAGGCTAACATTAAGGGGTCCCTACACCACAATAAAAACAACAAAATATACGTTAAAAAACTGCATCCCTGCACGCGCACTGCAATTGTCACAGACACATCGTCACAATAAAAACAACAAAATAAACATCAAAAATTGTATCCATTCTCGATCTTGCTCCTCTGCTACGCTTTTTCGCTTTTGCGACGATGATTTCGTTAACCACGCTTCGAGAGACATGTTGGAAACAAAGGCTTCGCGAAAATGCCTCTCTCCTGCCGGGAAAATGAAAAGCGTCATCGCGACATCACATGGCTCAAAGTAGGAAAATTCGGTCAACTGAAAACGATGCTGTGGCCTAGCGTTAAGCTTAGTCAGCCAGCCTCAGCAGACGACGAAAGTGACCGACGTATGTTGTTAGGAGGCTGCTCTACTCGCTTTGTTACTGTTCAAACTTGAAAAGGGATGGGTTCGGTCCGAAGTGTAGCAGACCTACGATGTTACGGCACCCAACTTATAATGTTGAAGGCAGTCTTTTCTCACTTTATGTCTGACTTCACCAAAATTTGAAGGGGTCCCTGGGGACCCTTACACGGACACCCAGTGCGTCCGTAGAGTTTTAATGCGTACTGTACGCAATTTTTTGCATTTTCAGAAGCCCTGACGTCTGTTATAGAGGTGTTTTTTGGTGAGTCTTAGAACCATATGTAGGAAATAGAGCCTCGCTATGATTTTGAAGAATGAAAAACGGAGTCTAGGAATATTAGGATCACGCTCATCTCCGAGAACTGGTTCCGTTCTGTAGTCAGTTTTAGCGGTTGTCAGCAGTGTACATCTACATGTTACGGTTGCAATTCGCAGGGGTGGGATTTTTCTGCGGATCCGCGGATTTCGCGGTAGATCCTTGTTCGTTCCGCGTAACAGCGTGTCAGTTCCGCGGGAGCGATCTGTGATTCATGTCTTCAAAAACATCGGGTGTCATTTATCCACAAACTGTTCGAAATTCTTAAACGGCTTGGATTTGCAGTTAACTTGGTAACTTTCTCCTTCCGGTTTTGCGAACTTCAAAATGGCGACATGTCGAAGAGACGTCGTTTCACGCGGAGAAAATGTTTCCTGCGACAGTTCTTTGAAGAACAAGTGGAAGTGGGACTGGTTGGAGAGTAAGGTGGATGATGATGAAGTGATAGGCCAGTTCATAGCCAAATTTAATGCCTGTGGCCTAGCTTACTGCATGCAATCTTTGCCGAGTGCAAATAAATTACAGTTCATGCGGAAAAGTTGCTTTGGTGGATCACATTAAAAGCAACAAGCACAAGACAGCTCTGGATCAGCGGACAAAATTACTGCAAGATGTCCAGCTCCATACTTGGGAGCTGGACATCTTGTATTAATTTTGTGTGCCATTAGGCTGAAAAGGAACTCCTCTCATCTACACTTGGTCCAAGTTGTGAAAGATAGTAAGTATTAGTATAGTTGATTTTTTTTATAGCTTTTTGTGTAAAAAAAAAGAATATTGGCTTTTTCCTTTAAAATGTGTTAATTTCAGTCTCAAAATGCACCAGATTGCACAGAATTGAATGCAGCAACCCAAAAGTTTCCGGGGGGGGGCATGCCCCGGACCCCCCTAGACTGTTTCCTCTTTTTTCCTTTATGGAGAGTCCCACCCCTGAATTCAGCAATATAAATTTTGGATATTGTGTTTCAGCTTTTGGATTATTTGTTTCAGTCTCCCTATGCACAGCTTCTGGCAGCTACAACTCTGACAAAACTGGTTTGTCGTGCCAACATCACCCTTCCTTGGAGCAGAGGGTAGAAATCAGTGAGTAGAGTTGTTCTCCATGTCCAAATAAGAGAATAAGAGAATGTAAATATCTATGTTCAAGACCACCCATCTTATTTTGCACGAAAACCCCCCTTTTCACATACAAATCACGTCCTTCTCATGTCAGTTTTGGCCAAAATTAACACCTTTTCACAAACAAAATTAACATACAAAAACCTCTAAAATTGACGTAATTAGCACATTAAAACGGGGGCTTACGTGCTAGATAAGATAGGGTGATCTTGAACAAAGATATTTACATTCTCTCCAGGGACATAAAAATCTAAGTTTAACAAAAAATAAATACTTTTTTAACTAACATGCACTGTGTTTGGTGGGACAACTTGCAGCTCTTCACGAACAAAGGATCTTTTACTGTTTTAGGGGCAGGCTTTTTAGAAGAGAGAGTCTCTCTTAAATAATATACGGCAGGGGTTGTTTTCATAATTCTTTCAACTTCATATACGTCTACGCTCCATATGGGGTCTGTGGCTCTAATTCTAACATCACCTTCTGCCTCTCCAGGAGCATACAAATATCTTACTTTTAGTCCAAACGGCAAGAGTTTTTGAGTCCCCTGCACATCTTCAGTAATACTAATTTTTTTTAATTTGATTGCGTTTACTGGCTTAAGGCCTGTTGCTTTAAATTCTTCATTGTTCATGGCGCGTAAGACTGCTGGCAATCTCCTAACCCATTCTGTGTTGCATTCTCTATCCATAATTTCTCTGTGATATTGATAGGTAAACAGGCGTTCAGCCAGATTCTTATTAAAGTTTTCTACTAGGGCTTGCGATCGATGGTTGCCTGGGATCCCTCTCCTAACTGTAACATGATGTTTTAAAAACAGTTGGTTTACAGAGCCTTTAAACTCTTTTCCATCATCAACTTGAATCATTCTAGGATACTTTAATGGACCTCGCATGTATATTTGTTGTAAAGCCACAGCCACAGCAGTTGAGCTTTTATCCGTTAAAGGTTCAGCGTCTTTGTATCTTGAAGCCATGTCAACAACTGTCAGAGCATACTTAAACTTTTTTCTTCTAACTTTATCATGTGGAAGATACAGCAAGTCCATCTGGTGGGTGTCATTTGGAACTGAGTTAACAAATCGAGGCCTTATTATTCTTTTTGGGGCAGGCAGATATATTTGCCAAATTGCCTGTTTTGAAAGCCAGTCTTTCGCATCTGATTCAGACACTCTAGCAGCTTTACTCAGTTTTTCAATAGCAGTCTTTCCTTTCCAATACCCTTTAGGAGAATAATATATTTTGTCCATATTTTAAATGCATTTTATTTTACACAAGAAAGTGAGCAACAAGATAGATTGAGGTCATGCCAACTGCAATAAAAACTATCTCTGCAGTCTTCTGTTCCTCAGATGGTTCATAAAAGTCAGACAGTTCTGGCGGCGGTGTTGTTAGAAACTTCTTTCCTGTCACTAAGTAATACTCATTCATTGCGTCATCAACGTCTGTAAATGTGTGCTCTGCATGCCCCTGTTCTCTTAACTTTTTATTAATAAAGTCTAAGTGAGCAATCCTCCTTTTCTCATAAGCGTCTCTTGCCTTAGCTAAATCTTCCATTGCCTTGTTATGGCGTTCTCTTTCCAGGGCTGAGCTTTAACGTTCGCCAACTCGCCAATGGCCCCTAAAATTGGAGTCGGGCGAACTCAATTTACAGTACCATTCGCCCAGCTGGCGACCTAAAAATCACCGCCAGTGATTCTGTACCTGTACACAAACGACATGCCCTGTAAAAACAAACACGCGCCTGCCGACTGCCATCTTTCATCACTGCCGTGCTGGGGCTTTCCCGGCCCAGGTTCAGAGTCGCGCGAGACTTGCCATTTCCGCTCTTCCGCTTACTTGTTCAGTCGGTGGTCATGTGGCGCTTTTTAACCGGTGTCTCTGAGCCTCCAGCAAAAAAAAAAAAAAACTAAGAAGAAGAAAAAAAGAAGCAGAATAAGGAATATGAAGAAGAGAAGAGAGATCGAAAGTGGGTGCCAGGATGGAAGAGGACAGAAACAGGGGAGGAGAGAGCATGGCTTGTGTACGATGCCGACAAGAAGGAGATGCACTGTGCACCCTGCCGAAAATGGATGACGACTTACAAACAGCAGCAGCAGAGTCTCAGTGCTGGGTTAGATGGTGATGCAGACCTGCCTACCCTTCCGTAATCGTCCGTAATTTTACGGAAATTAACCCCCATTACGGAGGTACGATTTTCCGTGCGAAATTACGGAAAAGAAAATTGAAAAACTACGCAAATTTCAGACTCGAAAAATTGTCGACTGCTAGACCTTTCCGAGACCGCAGAGTAACTTCCCTTGACTCAAGCCGAAACCAGATGGTTCGGAACTTGCGATTGGTCAATGTGGTGCTGTGGGCCAACACGACACACCATCACATCTGTGCGCGCCATTCGAAGCTTTTTGTTCAGCCATTGTAAGACAAAGTTTCAACCGATTTTTTGCCGGCGATTGTGAAAATGGCGGAGAAATCTTCTAAACGTTTGCATGAAACCGATGACGAGGGTTCGAAAACCACTGTGCCACAACGGAAGAAGGCGAAGAAGCAAGTGTTCCGAAGTAAATACACGCGGACTTGGCCTTGTCATGGACCTGGATTTGTATACTCATTTCTGCTCGGTGTGCAATTCAGACTTCTCCATCGGACATGGGGGAGCAAATGACTGCAAGCGCCATATCTCGGGGAAAATGCACAAAGAGACAGCTGCGAGTGCCTCCAGTCAGAAGATCACATCGTTGTTTACGAAATCCAGCGAGAGCAGCCGTCAGACCCACACACGGAAGATCACCAACGCAGAAAGACTGTTGTGTGAGCTGATCTGCGAAAACAACTTGTCCCTGAGCTGTGCTGACAAGATAGTGGCGAAAATGAAAAGGTCCTTTTCATTTTCGCCACTATCTTGTCAGCACAGCTCAGGGACACACACACATATATTTTTTTTTTTTTTTTTTTTGGGGGGGGGGGGGGGTTGTACATTAGGTTCTTCATCAGTGGTGTCATCTGTGGTGACTGCTGTGTAAGTTACAAACTGTCAAGTATATCACCTTTGAATTGACCTGAAACTCCTGTCCTGAGTCCGTCATCTGCCATCATCCCAAGGTATTTTAATTCTGCTTTGTTGTTTTTGTTCCTTTTTTACTGTTTATATTTTTTGTTAAAATGTTAAAAATGTAGTTGGAGTTTTGTACACATTATTTGTTCAATGTTAAAAATGTAGTTGGAGTTTTGTACACATTTGTTCAAAAACGCCGTGTATTACGCGTCTGTGGAATTACTGAAGGAAATGCAAAATTACTGAAAATCTCTGTGGTTATTACTGATGAGCACAACATGAGGTAGGCAGGTCTGGTGATGACTTTGCTGGCCTGAGGAAGGCAGACCCAAGCTGCTTCACCTTTTTCAACATTGAGGATGATGATGATGATGATGATGATCTGGCCCTTGGCAGACTGTAGACTGAAGGTGCTTCAGGTACAAAACAGGGACAAATCTTGTCATGACGCTTTTTACTTCTACTAGTCAAATGCTTTTGGATATAAAAGATCTCTTTTTCTTTTTCAGTTATGATATACCTGGGTGGCAATATCAATGACAACTGAAAATAAATTTGTTTTCCAAAATTAATTAGCAGAAACAGTGTTATTGTTGTTGTTGAAAAATAAGCGTGTGTATAAGCTGCAAATTTAAAATAGGACTGCATTTTCAATGAAAGGGTCTGGCAACCTGAAAAATTTTCTGGCAACCTCAACCTCCCAGGTTAGGAGCCCGGCTGGCTCCTTAGCCTGGCTTGCTAAATCTCAGCCCTGTCTTTCTTCATCGGACTGCAATTTACTAAACATATAATTGCTTCCAGAGAAGGCTAAAGCATTAACAATAGCCCCTCCCACCATCAGAACTAATCCAGACATCTTTTTATAAATCAATATTTTCTAGATTAATCTGCCTATGTACTAATATTTTCTGGGATAATCCCCTGTGTAACAAGAAAGTCTTTTGACGCAATCCCTGCAGTAATTACAACTATAACCTTAACAACGTCCTCAATGTCTAACCTTCCTAGATCCGCCGGCTTCATTTTAAACATGTTTTTTGCTAGCACGCTATAGCCTATACTAAGGCCGCTAATTACAGCAGAATGGTAAATCGTATTGATAATCTTTTTTTCACTCATCTTTTTATTAACTAAAAAAATAATTAAAATAATCATAATACGAAAGGCTGTCTATGTGCTTTTTAATCAGATAATCTTTTGTTGTTAAAGCTAAAAATAAGGTTGCAACTAGTTTTGGCGAATCTTCTATCTTTCCCATGTTAGGCGGTTTTATTCCTAACAAACATTTTGCAAGGGTTGAATAGACTATAACACCGACGATAGGCACTACATAATTAACCAGCTTTAAAAACTCATGGTTTTAAAGTATTATATTATTTTTTATTGTTTTTAAAAATGGATTGTGACGAACTATTAAAGTGTGAGGAGAAAGCAGACTACTCCGTAGACCACTGCCATAAAGAAAGATTATACTCTCTAGCTGCTTGTGGAAAAACTAAACAGTATTTAGGCACTGAAACTAAGTATTGAACAGATTCAACAACTGTCTACATCAGACGTTGAGAAGTACTACGCTAGGTACGAAGCACAGCTAGGGTCAAAAATGGTTAGATCAGTGGGGCAGACATGATTAGTCTATATGCTAAGTTAGTAAGTAAGATGGCGCCAGTTGATTCAGAAGAAGATTTAAAATATGACTTATCGCAAGATCCGGTTTTAAACAAGTCACTAGAAACTCTCGCATGTGACATGTATTACAGATTTGGAACGATGTTATGCCCATTCATCATGGGATTTAATTACTTTTAATCATATTAATTTTGATTATATTAAATTTAATCGCAATAAAAAAAATGAGCGATAAGAAGACGCTGCAGGACAGCCCGCAGGAGCAGAATGTACCACAAGTGAGCCCGCAAGTGAATGTACCACAAGTGAGTAATGTTACTAAGTCTAAAAGTCCTGGACGTGTTGAGGCTGGGCGTAAACTAGCTGAATGGAACAGACTGCAAAAAGCAAACCAATCAGCAAAACAAAAATTGTTAGATAGTAATACAACATCGCCGCCAGCACCGCCATCGCAATTAACAACAACACAATCACAATCAAACGATAAGATGTATTATATGTATTTGTTGTTGTTGGCGGGGGAGTTTTAGCATACAAATGTCTAACGCCATACTTAGCAGCAAAGTCACAAACCCCCACAAACCCAGTAAAAGAAGAAGAGCCAGCTTCTGCAAAAAAAGTGCAACCTCCTGCAGTAGATCCATTTTCTATGGAATAGTTTTTAAGAACTAAATAAAGTACAAGTTAAGAACTAGATAAGTACAAGTTAAGTTAGTTATAGAAAGTACTTTTTAAGTTAAGTGCAAGTAAATTACAAGTTAAGTGCAAAAAAAAAGTTCTAGTTTTAAGTACTAGTTAAGTTCTTAAGTAAGTACTAGTTAAGTTCTTAAGCTAAGTTCTTGTTATGTTCTTAAGTAAGTTCTTGTTAGGTTCTTAAGTTAAGTACAAACCAAGTCGGTCAAGTTAATCTTTTAAAGTTCTCCAATGTCCTACAGCATATGAAAACTCAGGATTGACGTAAGTTCTCTTGTTATTGTTAGAGACTAGTGATTTTTTGTTAACAGCAGTTGTGTTTACTTGATGAAGAGTAGAGCGCAGATTAACATTGTGTGATAAAATACTTTGTTCTCAAAGAGAGCTTGCTTGTAGTTATCGTGAGTTTATATTTTTTTGACAACTTCTTTACTTATACCCTTAGCTTTTTTCATTACAGAAGTCTGGCTAGCAACGCTGTACATCTTTGACCGCAACCCAACATATTCTTTGATAACTGTCCCATTAAGTTCATCCTTCATCTTTCCAATCACTTTCTTGTTCACAGTTGAATGTAAAGGACTGTCTTTTGGATAGTCGCATGTGTCGTACCATCCATCAGTTCCTTTAGCTACTTCAGTTTCTAAATCTTTGTAAAAGTCTTCTGTGGGGACGTCTAGAATAAAAGAGTCAGTGTCTGTGTAAAGGACTCTTGCTTCTGGGTACCGCGGTTTAAAGTAGTCGTACAGAAATTCTAACATCAATAACTTTGACAACTCTAATACAGTAAAGCCGATAAACACCGGTTTGTCCAACTTAACATCCTTTTTCTTCATCATAATGCCAACCAGGCTGTCGTTAAATCTTCTA
The DNA here is from genome assembly GCA_018398815.1 of Conus ventricosus. Taxonomy (NCBI): domain Eukaryota; kingdom Metazoa; phylum Mollusca; class Gastropoda; order Neogastropoda; family Conidae; genus Conus; species Conus ventricosus. The sequence goes on along the minus strand of JAFLJL010013490.1, from coordinate 15,012 downwards.
AAGTCTTGATAGTTAGGTTTAGAGACCAGCTTAATTGCTTGGTTTTCTTTTGTAACTAATTTCACATCTTTGCGATTGTGTACGTTCTCCATCGTCTTACCAAAACAACTGTTGTTCATTAACTTAAAGAAGTCTTTTTCTGAAGCGTCAGTGGCTTGGGTTCTAAGATCAGTATTCTTCATGATGTATGGCCTCATAAAGGGCTCTTGGTCAAAAGCAATGATTCTATGAACAGCAGTCAGTTTCAGTCCGTGTCTTAGGTAAAACTGTAACAACCTGTAATGACAAACATACTTAGTTTTGTGGCGAAGATTGGGAACAAGTTTAGGAGGTTCTGTGGGGGCCATCTTTAAGCTTTCTGCGGCCAGAGGATAATCGTTGTGGAGGTCATGCAGTTCATAAGGATATTCTAAGTCTACTTCTAGAATAAAACCATACTGCTGATCTGACGTTAAACTGCCCAACCACTTTAATGCCCCTTGAATATTATTTGTACCATGCCCTGTGTACATCTTGAAGTTACGTAATGGAAGTGGCTGGCTCATAGCCCACCCATACAGATTATTAGCGTCTAAGTACATTAAATAGTGGTTGATGGCTGACGTGTGTTTATTGGCAGATGTCTTTCAGAATTACAGATCTACATGCATGAAACATTACTGTCTAGACTCATCACATTACATCTCTGCGCCTGGCCTTTCTTGGGATGCTTTCTTAAAATCTACAAACATCAAGATTGACTTAATTTCTGATCTACCCACACTCCAGATGATTGAAGACGGTCTAAGGGGAGGTATTAGCATGGCCTGTCATCCTTACTGCAAAGCCAACAACAAATATTTAGACGATTATGATCCTACTAAACCATGCATGTAGATCTGTAATTCTGAAAGACATCTGCCAATAAACACACGTCAGCCATCAAGTATTGATCGTGATAGTCGCCCATTGTTTGGCAGTGTAATTCTTTCCAAGCTTTCTGAGCATATTCATAGTCAGCATCAGTTATGCCTTTCCCCGTAAGCCTAGAGTAAAAATCGTCTTTATGCGGTAGCGCCGGCTCGTCAAAACTTTCCCACGAGTTCATGTATTCATAAGGATAGACGCCTTTACGCACTAAAGATGGGTCAAAGTATTTTTTAGTGATTGGAAAGTCTTGTAGCGATCCCGCTAACTTATCTAAACTAGCCATCAGATGTTGGGCTGAGTCATAAAAGGATAAACAATCAAGAGTAAAAGTCATGTACTTTTCTGAAGACTGTGCAATGCAGGTAACCTTCTTATATTCAGAAGTCACTGCTTGCATGATAAAATGAGAATCGTAGCCTCGTAGGTTATGAAAGAAGATAGGCAGTTTCCATTTTTTGGGGTCAACCTTAAGTTGAAGATTACAATTGTTGTGCGCAGCCCTCTGAACTTTCCGCTAATGTGATCGTGGTCTCTTACTGTCGCGTCTTTACTGTTAGGTGTTAGCTTTAAGCCACAAATCCAACAGTGTGTAGATGAGTCATAACGTTCTCGGTCTTCAGAAGTCATAACAATGTCTGAAAGATTTAGTTGGTTGGATAACTGATTGCGAAGTTGTTTCATCTGCTCTAAAAATCTACTAGCTGCGTTGGGACCTCTGTAAATCTCGGGTGTCGTGTGTTGGCCGTCTGACCTAACAACAATAAAGGCATAAGAACAGATCTGATGGTGGGTTAATAAGGTTGTTTTTTGTTCTTGCTGTTGGGGGCCGTAGTACTGTGGCAAGATTGATTCAAAGTCAGCATAAACCACGTATGGGCTCATTTGCATTTTGTGTAAATTTTTAAAACTAACTTTAGAGCCTGGTTTAGGTGTGAGGAGTTTGGTTTCACAGTCTACAAAACTTTTACAATAATCCTTATGCTCGGCAGCTGCTTTTATAGTTGGGATTCTTTGCAAACATCTTCTACAATGCTCCTGTTTAAAATTGTCTTTTGTAGTATAAGCCATAAGTCTGCTTATTGTTCTGATTAATACATAATGACTCTCTGTACTATCTGCAAACAGGATCAAGTCTACATGCTTGTCAAGTGATTCGCCAAAAGTGGGAGCGTTGGGAGAAACCCTTAGAGGCACTAGATTGGCTTTTACAGACCATGTGTATACGTTTATGGTGATTGGTTTGTTTTGCTCTTCAAACTGAGATATACTTTCTATACTCAGTGGAAAGGTTATGTTATCAAAGTTCAGCTCACGTTTGTATTGTTCATAATTAGAAACTCTGTTTGCATGATTTTTAACAGGATGTAGATGCGCTAAAACGCACCACATAAAACACATGTTGTCAGAATTATGTATGTTTAAGACTGCCCGTTTTAAAACTAACTCTTTTGGAAGAGAAATGTAAGAATTGCCAACTATGGGATAGAACTTTGTTTGTCTCAATCTGATTTCAAGGACTGTCCCTTCAGACCAGCCAGAACCCCTTAACTTAGCCTCCTCACTTGCATGGTTAAACTGTGTAAGCATGTAATCAGCCAGTCAGAATTAAAGTCGCGATAGTTAATAACTTCTTTCTGTTTAGTTGAAACCCAGACTTGCATGTTACTATCATCAGGCGTTATGTAGTCAATCAGAACGGCCAACAGCACTTTACTGGCGGTTCGCGTTGAAGAGACTCTGGGATTTTAGAGATAGCGTGTGCCACGCTTTCATGAACGTTTGTGGGGTTAATGATGTCCATGTCTACTTCACTAAACGTATTGCTTAATTGTTTGTCACTATCAAATATTTCTTCCATCGTATATAGTTTTTTATCCTCGAATTTACTTGTGGTCATCATTTTTAAAGCCACAATATTTACGTAAATTAAAAAAATAAATGTATATAAAAGTAAGTAAAAACGCGCTTTTTATTCTTCACCCAAGCATCGCAACACTTCAAGACACGTTAACCTTACAATAACACCCGCCAATAGTTTAGCTTTTTCTGAATCACTACAGTCAATGTTTATCACTTTGATTGCTTCGTTAAATAGTTCACTATGATCTTTTATTATATTGTTTACATCATTCTCAAAACCAAATTCACTAAAATCAATGTTTAATACTTTCATTGTTTCGTCAAATAGTTCATTACAATTCTTTAAATCAGATTCACTGAGTTCGACAGCCATTTTTAAATCTAAATAAATAAAAAAATAATTGTAAATTCAGCTGTTATTTATTATTACAGTCTATTTCTAATCGTAAAAACTGATCAGGTTTAAAGGTAACAGTTACTCCTTCAAGGTCATCAGACACATGCAGGTCAGCATCTTCGGGGGCAATATTATCAAGTAAAATGGCAAAAAGCTTTATAATTGGTTTAGGCCAAGACTCTGGAATTTTACTAACGGCTTTCAATACGCTTTCTCGAATAGTTAAGCTTTCAAAAAGTTCTGTTATAAATTCATCAAACATGTCCTTTAACACTTCTTTATCAACTCCAGCATTAATCGCCCACCCAAAATCATCAAATATTTCTGTAAGCTTTATAACTACGTGGGGGTTCATTTTTTAAACCAGATTAAAACAGCAATTAAAAAATTAAGTAAGTTGCTCCTCTTGTTTACGCAAGAATCAGAAGAGAGAAAGGGTGAATAATACAATCGATAACACGGCAGGAGAATAACACACAATCAATACTGCAGGCGCTAGCTGCAGAGGAGTAACAATCAATACTGCAGAAGCTGACTGCGGAGAAGGTAAAAATCAATACTGCAGAAGCTGACTGCGGAGAAGGTAAAAATCATCTGTAGGAGCCAAGCGTTACTTATTTTGTCAAACAAACACAGAAACGCAGCACTCACAGAATGATACTTATTTTGTCAAACAAACACAGAAACGCAGCACTCACAGAATGATGTTACACACAGAAACTCAGCACTTTCGATTTCATCATGTTAATGTATCCACTAAGGTTAGCACATGCGCACTCACAAATGTTGTTTCGATTTCATCATGTTAATGAGGTTAGCACATGCGCAGTGAAAAATTCTGTCATGGTTCTTCCGGCTAACAAAATTTTAGAAACAGATTTACTTCCGGTTAACTCACTGCGAAAAATATTTTTCACAGGAAGACCGTGACAAAATTTCTCACTGCGCATGTCATGACTGGCTGGAATAGCAGACGCCAAACTCGGCTAAAGCAGACGACGCCTCTGGACCTGCGATCAATATCAGCTAAGCGCTACACGGCGCACAGAATTACACCATCTTGGCCGGCGGGGAACGCCCGCCTATTTTTAACGAGCGCCCAACCTCCTTCCCCCCCAGTAGCACTCCGACCTCTCCCCACTCCCATCCCTCTCGCATTCCATCCCCAGCTTCTCTGTGTGGCGCGCGGTAGGCCTACACGCAGCGCAGAACCTCAACATCAACTGTGGCGAGCTACACGCTGCAGCTGTGCCGATCGGAATGTGTAATGCTGTCTCCCCAGAGCCGAGAAAGTGGTTTTGCAGTCCTGAACTACTGACCACTTGTACTGCTGTGTCACCCCTGGTATCGCCCTTTGTGGTCGCTTGCTATAAACAACATTACAATTACCGTACTTGCGGACCGACAAGGCGAGAGGGGAGAGAGAGAGAGAGAGAGAGAGAGAGAGAGCAAAACGCACGCTTACGAAGAGAGGAGAGAGAGAGAGAAGACAGACAGACAGACAGCAAAAAAAGAGAACAGATAGGGGGCAAAAGAAACGCACACACACACCTTGGTCTAATATCATTTTATGTGGAAAGATAAATTGAAGCCCAACAAAAACCAACAACACACAAACCTTCTTAAAGACACATCTTTTCCCTGGGACTGATTAACGATATTCACTTAACGGTGCGCGTGTTTTCTAGTGTTGAACGCGCTCGTGTGTCTGTCTGCGTGGGTGATTTTTCCGGCGGTGTGTGTGTGTGTGTGTGTGTGTGTGTGTGTGTGTGTTTTGAATAGGAATTAAAATTTTTAAATCATGTTTATCCTTTTCCCATTACATTACATTACGTTACACACACACACACACCACACACACACACACACACACACACACACACACACCACACACACAGAGAGAGAGAGAGAGTTTAAAAACTTACGGTAATACTTACGCTCACTGTTTGCTGTCCTCAAACGTTGTCAAGCCCATTCACCAGACGCAGACGTAAACACACATTACTAGCCAACACAATTTGTTTTGCGTGTTTCATGGCTTTTTTTTTTTGCGTGAGTGTAACATGCTAATTTCCACATAGGGCAACATGAACAGATTTTGGTTTTGCGTGTTTCATGCATTTGTTTTTGCTGTGTTTGTAACATGCTTAATTTCCACATAAACTGAACAGTTTTTTGGTGTGCATGTTTCATGCTTTTTACGCTACATTTGTAACATGCTCAGTTTTACACACACACACACACACACACACACACACACACACACACACACGACCATGTTGTGGGAGAGAGAGAGAGAAAGAGGGAGATAGAGAATCAAAGCAAAGCGAAGGGGCGAAAGTGTTGTGTGTGTGTGTGTGTGTGAGAGAGAGAGAGAAGAGGAGAGAGATTTAATATTTAGGGTAATACTTACGCTCACTGTTTGCTGTCCCCAAAACGTTGTCAAGCCCATTCACCAGACGCAGACGTAAACACACAGCACTAGCCAACAAAAATTTGTTTTGCGTGTTTCATGCTTTTTTTTTTTTTTTTGCTGTGAGTGTAACATGTTTAATTTCCACATAAACATGAACAGTTTTTGGTTTGCGTGTTTCATGCATTTGTTTTTGCTGTGATTGTAACATGCTTAATTTCCACATAAACATGAACAGATTTTGGTGTGCATGTTTCATGCTTTTTTACGCTACGTTTGTAACATGCTGATTTTTTACACACACAAACACACCCCACACACACTAAACGTGAGCATGTTGTGGGAGGGAGAGAGAAAGAGTGAGATAGAGAATCAAAGCAACGCGAGAGGGGGCGAAAGAAAGAGAGGGGGGAAAGAAGGGGGGGGGGGGGGGGGGGGGCAATGCAAGACAGACAGGGGAAGACAGAGAGATTTTGTACTAAACAGTTGTGCAGCGTAGTCCATATCGGAGGTATCCTTTCATTGTTAAAACTCAGCTCTGCTGTTACTTATCAACGGACTGTCCCCCTTACATGGAAGATGATAATACAGTATTGCTGTTTTCCTTTGTATGCAAACAACTAAGAAGTCTCACAGACTGATTCTCTTTATCACTTTCCCGTGAACTGATTTGGAAATTGTCGCGTTGGTTCCAGCCAGCAAGTACTCGACTCATGGAGGAGCAGTGAGGGCGGGGTGGGGAGTGGGTGGGGGTGGGGCATTAAACCTGAGTTATGTCTACGGGAAAGTAAATGTAACATGCAAAAAAAAAAAACGGTCTTTATCTAAAAGAAAGCAGCTATAGGGTGCAGTGCAATGAATGAATAACACAGGGCTCAGTTGCAAAGAAGAGAACAAACTTGGACTTACTGACATACCAAACCAAAAGCTGCGATTTTCATACAGTAAAGCAACAACAAGGACAAAAAACAACCAGTCAGCCAACCCAACCATCCAAACCAACAAAGAAAACAAATTAAATAACAAAAAAGCTTTAAAAGCTAATGGACACGGACAAACAGAACTGACACTAGACTATATACAACATAGAGAACACAAACATGATGACTGTGTAAGTTGGCACCTGAGATAATGCATAAAACATATGCAGCGCGCATTCAGATGACTACAATGGGCGTGCAGTATTGGTGAAAGACACACCACCACACACACCACACAACACGCACACACACACACCATACACACACACACACACACACACACACACACACACATACACACACACACACAAAACCACACACGCACGCACGACCGCACGTGGGCATGCACACGCGCCCCACCCACACACACAACTGCAGACAGGGAAAAAATCAATCATTAGTAAGTCAAAGCACAGGGGCGGGGGGGCTGAAGTTGCGAGGAAGTTAATACGGGAAAAGCCCCGAATTCTTAAGTGAAGAAAACACAGAGGGAAAATGATGACTCCTGCAATGACAAAATTCAGTAAGCATGCAGAGAGAGAGACAGAGATAGAGAGAGACAGACAGACAGACACACAGACAGACAGACAACCAGAGAGAGAGAGAGAGAGAGAAGTGAACGAACAGCACGAGGCTGAGCAGGGAGCACGCACCTGCGTGTTAAACCGACACAGACAGTGACGTCAGACACGGAGAGGCTGTACTGGGCCGGGAACAACCCACGGTTTAAGTACTTTAAGCACCCTACGTATAGCCTTCCAGCGGCCTGTTGCAGGTATATGACTTTGATAACTTAATACTGGAAACTAAAAACTTTCCTGAGAACAATTGTAAAAGCGGACAAAAAAACCCAAAGAACCTTAATTTAAGTTTTAATATTGTCAACAAACCCCAAAATGCACGAATTTTACTCATCTTGAAGAAGGAAACGTTTTTCCAGTCGCTCGCACTGATCAAGTTGGTGTTTTGAAGATCTGGACAAAAGTGATATCCTGTCTACTTCTTTACAGAGCTAAGACTATTTGAACACAGCAACACCGAAGATGATGAACTGCAGTATCCAAAACACACCGAAATTCGCACATTTTGCACAAATTCACCACAGCAACACCACGCGCAACATGGCGGGTAAGGTCGTCCTTCTTTCCTGCTATTGAAGTGTGGTCGCCGTGCGCGCCTTCACGCTGATTGGTTCATAGCTGGCCGCTTTATTTAGCTGTGAGCCATTGAAATGGCAGAGTCTCGCTGATACTGAGTGCGGAGCAAACGGCTGGGTTTCGTGCGCCGTGGCAGCGGGCGAGTGAATCAGTAGCGGTGGGGACTGCAATCAATAGCAGTGAGAAAGCTGCGCGTGTTAATTGGGCTAGGTGATTAAGACTGTAAACCATTTTTACCCTATTTTGGGTTTTAACTGATCATGTGTTTGTTTTTCAATGTTCTGTTTAATTGCATCAGTGTCTACCTGTCGTGAAGTAAAAGTCTTTCTCCACTCCTTTTGAAGTTCAATTTTTTGTCGTCTGTAATCCTCACCGTCAGCCATAAGCTTCTGAAATTCTTCGTCTGTAATGTTTTCATCCTGTAATGATTTGCTTATTCTTAATCTTAATGAACAAAGTTTTGCTGATGCTAGGGCAACAATGGCAGTGTGCTTTTGTATTTAGGAGTTAATTTTTTTTAAACGGCACTTACAATCATAGACACGGCGCCTAAACCTACCCCGAGACTCCCTAATGCTAAAGAGGCTGGCGCACCAACCCCAGTAGCTAAAACAGCAACACTAGACCAGCACTTACGCTAGCTACAGCTGATGAGCCAGTGATTACATAAGAATGAGTATTTAAAGCTTGAGCATATTTCTTTCTAGTAACTCTATACTTATCCAAGTCGCTTTCTATTTCCTTTTGAAGTTCAGTTATTTGCTCTAACCTAAACTGTTGAACCTCCATTTTTAAATAAGATTATTTTTGTAAAAATGTTCTTATTAATCCTTTTGGCAGCACTTCACCAATAGAGTAAAACGCAATAAAATCAACATACTTAATGAAAATAAAGTCGAGCACTGTTAGTTTGTCTTTGTCAACATTCACAGTAACTTTGTCAGATGATGAAAAAGTTTTTATTTCAATCCCCGTTTTTAGTAATGGCAATAGCGAGCCTAAGAGGCCCATCCAAGTTTCCAGACGATAATTGTACTCCCCTTGCTAACACATGTTCTGGCAAACTAGAATTAGCCTCCCCTGGAGTAATTAATAAAACAAAAATCAAAGTAGCAGTGTTAGGCATTGGGGGTTTTGGGGTAAATTCTAGGGTTACTGTGTCATCCCCTACTTCAGCTAAAGGCTTCTTTCTGCTCAACACATATTCAAGTTTATATGTATCTATTACAATCTGCTTTTTCTGTTGTGTTCCTGGAACAAGGCTAGTAAGAAGGGGGCCTGCATTCAAAGCCTTTCTGAAATTGTTTTTCTTATCAAAGTATACATTGGGGCTTCGCAAGTCAAATTTAAAATCCCAGTTAATTTCAGGACGTAAGGCCCAGTTATTGTCTTGTCTATAAAGTCTGTATTCATATTTGCCGTAATCAGTTGTTTCTAGATTTCTTATTTGTTCTAGTTTAGGATATTGCTGTCGTTTTTTGTCTTCAATTTCTGTTCGTTTGTAAACCTATCATCTGTGTATTCAAATCCATAAACATTTCCGGCACTCCTATCAGATCAAACTCGGCTGTGTCTGCTAGGTCTTTTAGCTCTACTGCAACGCATTTAGGACCTAGCTGCGCTTTTGATTCTGGCCCTCGAGACATTCTTTTTTAATATTAAAATTATAATAAACAAATTGTTATAAGCAATCAATAATAAACAATCTACAATAAACAAACGTATTGAACTGGGGGGTCAGTCCGCAAGCATAACTTAGCGTGCTTAGATTTTTCTAACTGCTCTTTTTTTTTTTTTTTAGCTCATCTTTGTCTCTTATTATATAATTTTCACTTAAACATTCTTCAAAACTATCTTTGTCCTTAGTGTAAAATAATACAACCGATTTTAATTGTGATCGAAAGTCTTTTAAGACAGCATTGTATTTTTGAGTTAAGAGCCACACAGAAACTAAGGCCACTAAAGGCTAGCTTTGACAGAGCTTTTCTTTTTTTAACAATGTCTCGTTCAGCTGAACAGTCATCAGTAATAAACAGTGTTTCAGTTCCTCAAATAGTCTATAGTAATGTTCTAAACAGTCGCTCAGTTTGTCGCTAGGATCAACTAGAAATATATTCTCGTCTGTCCAAATAAACTTCCTTTCTTTGTAAGACTTGTTGTGCTTAATGGTTGTGCAGAATATAACAATGTGTTCGTAATGAAACCTGTATATTGTTTGTAACAAATCAAGTACGAAGACAGTTTTCCCACACCCAGTAATCCCGCAGATAAGAGAAAAGTGCGGATCTTTTGGCAGAAACTTCAAACTATCCATCTGTTTTTATTAGAATATTTCTTCTACATTTTAATAAGCCACATCTTTTAACCTGTTTTCTTCAATGTTTAACTGAGCATCACAAACCATAAAAACATGCATTTTTATTGGGGCGTTTCCGTCTGCTTTCTTGTGAATATTTATTTTTATACCATCTTGCCCTACCCTTTCTCCACTTCCAAACAATCTGTTGTCAAATGTGGATCTAAAATCCAGCCACAGCCCATATTTAGTTATTAAGTAGTCTTCGAGTCTTACATCATAAAGGCGAAGTTTTTTACATATGCGATCAACTGCAGGATCTCTTTGCCTACCTCCAGAGTCCAGCGAACAACTTTCTTATTTCATCAAAGTGTTGGTGAGGTAAAGACCGCGACCCGAATACAACTGATCAGACTTACCATTTATTGCACAGTCAACCTTCTCAATTTTTGGATTATAAAACGCTTCTGATTCTCTATGAAAAGGAGTTGTTCCTTCAGCAAACAAGAACAAAATTCCTTTTAAAGACTTCAGAGACTGATTTAGATGTATGTTCCAGAGAGTGTCTCGCTTGTTTCTATTTTCTGTAGTGGAGTGTATAACTCTTTCATAATAAATAACTGTTTTATTTTTATACTGAGTTAAGATTGTTCTGGCCAGTTCGGGGTTAGTAACAACAAACTCAAGAGAAATGTCGCTAACTGTGTATTTAGCTAAAGGGTCTTCAGACAGAACAACAGAATCACTAGGGCTAAATGTCAGTTCATAAGTAAGTTTTTCTTTTAGTGCGCCTTGGTAATATGGCATATGCGTCTTTAACAGCTCAAAATCTAGAGGAATGCAGAATCTGTTGCCAAATGCTTCTGCTACTGCCTCATCTATAACATCATTCTTTGCAGCCTGTGCTTGAGACCGTTTGGGCTTTGTATTCCCTGATAAACTTTCTCTTTTCTTTCTTTTTTAGGCAGCCATAAATCAGAATAGAGGGCAAAAATGTCTGCCTCGCTTAGTACAAAGACTTCTCTACCTTCCAGTTTGATTACCATATGTTTAACGATGGCCCTGCCCAAATTAGCAACAACAGTAGCATTAGGATCTGTCGATGTAATATCTATTTTGAATGATAGTTTAGCAGTGCCTGGCATTATAACATCGCCAGCGCCAAGATCTGGAAACTTGACTATTAAAACTTGTCCAGGCTGAACTGTTGATGGAGTATTTACACTAATTACAGTCTGCCTTATACCTTTTACGCCATGAAGTTCCTTCTCTTTTCTGTATGGATCGAGGTCGCAACCGTATGAGTTCATTTTTTATAAAACAAAAAAGAATATAAATAAAAAATATGGATGAAGATTTTGACGCGATTGATCCTATTGAAGAAGAAGAAAGAGATCTGCCAGGCCCTTCATTTGAAGAAGATGAAACAGAATTAGGTCCTTCATTGCGCGAAGAACTTGAAAGAGCAGCAGAAGGTTCTTCAATCCCTTCATTAGAAGAAGCAGAAACACCCCCTTCAGTTAGCGCATCTCGTGCAGAACTATTAACAAATAGAATTAACTCATTCTACATAAGCTTAGGACTAAAACCGCCAGAAGGCCCCAGTCTTTTTGATTTTAAGATAGATAAAAGCAACCATCTGTATATAAGAACTGGCGGAGGAAATTTTGTAAGAGTTACTGCAAAGCCAGACCCCAACTAAGTTTTTAAAACTAAGCACAATTAGACAGAGGATTCCTGTTGCCGACCAAAGGCGATTAAACATTTTAAATTTAAGGCCTGAGGCTGTTAGTCTTTTACAGAACTTGGGGCAAGAGTTGCCAACACGATCTGAAATAGAAATGACCCTTTTAAAGATTTAGGACCAAGAATAATGATGCAGCAGCAGAAATTGAGACGGTTTTAATGAGGAAACAGTCAGAAAAAACATTAGAAACAATTGACGATTCTCCATTGCCTATGCGTGAAATCCTGGGGCTTAAATGATCGTCTAAAGTCAATAAGGGGCGAACTGGGAAAACAATTTGGGCAAACTTGGTGAGCTAGTTGAGAGATAGAAAGAAAAAATAAACTAGCTGATGCAGACGATAACAAATTTGGGCGAGAAGAAAAGGCTAGAATACAGAGAAAATACAAGATTTAATGCTACAAAGGGCGGCTAGGTTAGAAGGGTTGTCTACTAACAGAGCGCAGCTAGCATCCCCAACAAGGCAGAATAAGAGAAACATAACAGAAACTTTATGAAAACACTACGCTAGCGAAAGAATAAGGACTCTGTTCAGGGAAAGGGGATTACAATGTTAGTATATTAACGGCTGTTGGTTGCTATCTCTACATCGTTTATGTTTTAAACCCGGCAGTGCGCCAACAGGGTCAGTAGCGCCCCCAACACCTCAGCTGGAAAAAGTTGGATTAGAAAACAATTGCATCATCTAGCAAACTTATTAAAGAAGTTAGCAGCCAAAGCGTTGATGCTCTGCCTGGTTAAAGGGCAGTGTTGTTAGTTGGGTTTTGTCTACTATAGGCAAAGTGGTGGTTATATGGCTGACCATCTGTGGACGTTGGAGGTGTTAGCTGCGGGATTAATTTTTAGTGAAATAAAGTATAGCAAATCCAGAAAAAGTTAAAAATACACAGGGCTGTCTTTTGCTTTTGTGACTGTCAGTGTGAAGGCAGATCAACAGGTGGAGCGCTTTCTGGGCTGCTTTCTGGCTGTGGGGCGTTATAACTGGATCGCTTTCTTCAGGGCTAGGTACTTTTTTTTAAAATGGATGGAGCGGGCCTTGTGTTTAACCCTTGATTGTGCCCTAAGTTTTGGTCGTCTCCAGCTATAAGGATTTCTTTGTTATAATTCTGTATCATGCCAATCTGTAGTCTAAGGTCAGAGGGCAGCAGTATAATCCATGGCCTACAAACAAAGTCAACCTTTGACCTAGCGTGTGGTAAGAACGTTTTGATACCTTTGTATGCTGGCAGGCAAATAACAGCTGAGTTAATAGCATCTTCTAAATTGGCTAGAAATTGTTTTCTGGCATCAAAGACTGTGACTGATCATACTATGCTAGACTTGGTTTTGTGCTTGCGCTCCTAATAGACACCAAACGTGTCCTTATGGAGTCATTACGTCTTTGCACTCCTGGCTTTGGGTTAGGCCTTCATTTCATCTAAGATTAAATGTTCCCCAAGCATTAGGATTTTTTTGTTCTATGGATCCCAATCGAACTTGTTTGCCTGGTTAAAAAGAGTATGGCAGGCCAGTAGTCATTAAGTATATTCTCTTTTGCACCCCACAAATACAATGTTCCCTAACCCATAAATGCGGTCTAACTTTTGTCTAAAATCAGTTGGAGGATCAATGTTAAATTCATTGCAGTTCTTTCATTGCATATTGTCCATTGGGCTTTTAAATGGATTAACGCGTTGTCGCTTGGAAGGGGCACTTGTAGTTCGTTAGTATTCGCTGTACGGGTAAAAACATGAAAGTTATATACTGACCTTTACTAAAAGATTGGGGTGGTTTAATGGTTTGCATATGAAACACCACGCCAGTAGTTGCGCGGGTAAAGGCAAATTTAACTGATTCTGGTAAAAACGTCATAGGGCGAGATGACCATGCCGATGGCTCTCTGTCACTCTTTATTTGGTGGTTTTTAATATCTGTTAGTGGGTTTACAAGCCTGCTTGAAGCCGAAATGATTTCATCAAACGCAATGGTTAAATTGCTGAAGCCCAAAGTTTTGGGGGTTTTAAAAAACGCCCCTACATTGTAAGTGGCACTTCGTTATATTTAAAAGGTTCATTTTTTAAATGGTTTTTAAAATAGTTATAAAAAAGATGTAATCTTATAACCCAACAAAACAACTTTGGTGTTCTTAACGCATCCATTGACAATAGGCGCGGGAGTTGTAGGATTGCTCTTAAGAAATTGGCTTTAAGTAAAATGGATTAACATATCTGAAAAGCTGAAAAATGGGTGGTTGTTAAGGACGGACAAGGCAATCTATTAAAAAATTTAAAAATACCCCATGGTTACTTTCGCTTTTGTTCTTTAAGGAAGTATTTAGCGAATTTGGCATCAGTTAAAAATTAATGAGGCAAATTTATAATTACTATAATTTTCAGAACTTGAAGAAAAAAGGGAGTATGTTTTTTTAGAAGCCTTTCTCGAATTTGGGCTTTTATAATTGTGTGAAAAATATAGCTTCAGCACACACGGCCTTGTAGAATGGGGCATTTTTTGAGTTTTTAGGTAATTAGACCATCCGATTTTCTCGTAAACCCAATTTTGTATGTACATTTACAACAGTTAAAAAAGATACTAATTTGTTTAATGGCTATCCCTCTACAGTTCTACGAGCACTGCCATCAATTAAGGCGGGGTTTTGCGATTATCAGTTATATAGTTTTGATGGAAACAGCCAATTTAAAGAATTAGTTGGGGGGGGACTATAAGTTCATTAGATGTAAAAATAGTAATCAAGAGGGAAAGGCCAGTTGATTGTTCTGATTTATTAATAGTGCTGGAAGTAGAAGATAATATTAGAAAATTTTTAAAGGGCTCAGTCCCGCGGACGTTTAATACCTGGAGAGAAAGTAAATATCTTGTTCCGATCACCCTATCTTATCTAGCACGTAAGCCCCGTTTTAATGTGCTAATTACGTCAATTTTGAGGTTTTTGTATGTTAATTTTGTTTGTGAAAGGTGTTAATTTTGGGCCAAAACTGACATGAGAGGACGTGATTTGTATGTGAAAAAGGGGGGTTTTCGTGCAAATTTAAAATGGGTGGTTTTTGACATAGATATTTACATTCTCTCAATATCCATGTCCTGCATTGGTTTAAAATAGTGAAAAAAATCACTGAATTTGATCATTGTATCTGTGAAGATGACAAATATTCCATTGCTTTTGTTGCAGTTTTAAATCTAAACCATGTAGTTTTCAGAGGCAAAGGACTGAAATAGAGAAATGTATGGAGCCTCTTTTTTTTTTTTTTTTTAA
>JAFLJL010013489.1:10000-41768 GCA_018398815.1 Conus ventricosus | reverse complement strand
CATGGCACAGATCGTCCCCTCCTACAGCAAAGAAGACTTGATTTTTTTTTCTAGTTCAGACTATGTGTCCACCTTTGTCACGGATGCAGATATTAAGGCAGGATACAGGACAGATCATTCAATGATTACTCTGACTTTTAACCTTTGCTAAAGAAACTAAACGATACCCCTTCTGGAAATGTAATTGTTCCTTGTTGAAGGACAAACAGTACATTGATGAAATTAACGAGGAAATTAAAACTGTAATACAAGAGTATGCAGTACTGCCCTATTCAAGGGAACAACTACCATTTATTGAGCGTTCACAAATATTCTACCATTTATTGAGCGTTCACAAATATTCAGTTTACTATTTCAGATCAAACTGTTTTTAGATGTTTTACTGGTGAAAATAAGAAGTAAAACTATAGCATTTGCAACTGAAAAGAACGCAGAAGTAATGAAAAAGCAGAAGCGTTTACAATTGAATGTTGAAAAGTTAGAGAAGAAGGAACAGTTGACTGATGAAGAAAGACGTGAGTCAGAGCAGGACAAAGAGGAACTAGTTAGACTTAGGGAAACTAAAATGCAGGGGTTTTTGATTCGATCACGAGCACGTTGGATAGCAGAAGGGGAAAAGGTGAATCAGTATTTTTGCTCGCTTGAAAAAAGAAATTTCTTGAACAAAAATATGACAAAGTTAACATTAGATGATGGTTTAGAAATATTTGAAGACGAAAGGATCCAACAAGAAGTGAAGAAATTTTATGAAAAATTGTATCGGCCAAAGGAAGTTGAGGAGTGCGAAATATCTGAAATGGTTAAGTTACCTCATGTCCTAACAGACCAAGAAAAGGTACAGTTAGAAGGAGAAATTTCTATGGATGAGGATGGCTATGCACTTAAACATGAAAACCAATAAAGGCCCTGGATCAGACGGATTTACTGTTGAGTTTTTCACATTTTTTTGCCATCACTTAGAATATTCATTGTCCGATCCTAAGATGACGGTTTTCAACTAGGCGAGCCACACAAAAAGAAGGAATTATAGTTTGTATTCCAGAAGGTGATAAATCTCGAGATGCCATCAAAAACTGGAGGCCAATTACTCTTTTAAATGTTGTTTTAAGATAGCGTCAGAATGTGTTGCGAATAGACTAAAAATGGTTTCTTCCAAGCTTGATTAATGAAGACCAAACAGGATTTATGGCCAACAGATATATCGGAGATAATATTAGATTAATCTATGACTTAATTAACTACTTGCAAACACACCAGCTGCCTGGTTTTGCTGTTATGCTTAGATTTCGAAAAAGCCTTCGATTCACTTGACTGGGGATTCATGGATAAAATACTTGTAGCATTCGGATTTGGACCAGATATACGTAAATGGATAAGTACTTTTTATAATAATTTTAAGTCAACTGTTCTTGTACATAGACAGGCATCTAATTGGTTTCCTGTAGATCGTGGATGCAGGCAGGGTGATCCAAATTAATAATACAGAAACACAAATTTCACAATATGCGGACGATGCAGAAATCATGCTTGAAGGTGACAAAGTGTCTTTTGAGGAAACTCTGATAACAGTTGATAGGTTTGGGAGAAAATCAGGTTTGATATTAAACACAGAAAAAAAACAAGTGCTATATGGCTTGGCAGTAGGAAAAACTCGAACATTCGCTATATGCAGCACTTACGTATACAGTGGAATCCTCCACAATTTAAAATTGTGGGTATTTTATTTATCAACGATCTTGCTGATTGTTCAGAAATAGACATACAGCTAGATTTCTTGAAATACGAATGCTATTAAGGTATGGTTAAAGAGACAGAGTACTACACTTGGCAGGGTGGCTGTTTTAAAGTCTTCTTAATCTTGTCCAAACTAATTCATCTCTGGATTCTACTTCCAAATCCTCCCGATGATGTAATTAATGCTATTCAAAACTCAGTATTTCGATTTGTTTAGAATAGAAAACGGGATCGCATAAATAGAAAAAAACTGTGGTTGAAAACATAATGAATGGAGGACTTGGCGTGCCAAGAATAAAAGAATATATATTTACATTAAAATTTGCATGGATTAGAAAAATAAGAATATCGTCTCATAAGTGGAAAAGTATTACCTTGGCAAGTTGTCCAAGAATAGATCATCTAGAAAAAAAAAATCGGTTGTCGTCTTCCTCTTGGCCAATTATCCAAAATAAATTTTGGGCTGATGTATTTGAGGCATATAAGGAATTTGGCCGAAGGATTCTACCTTGCATTTCCGAAGAAATGGCTTCCGAAAATATATTTCATAGTGAAAATATTAAGAAAAACAAAAACCAATTTTTTTTATCAAAGTCTGTTTGACAAAAATGTACATACAATTAGACACATTATAAAAGAAGATGGTATGCTTTTGGCATATAGAGAGTTCAATAACAAATATGGATTTTGTATTGACTTTATCTTGTATACTGGATTATTAAGAGAAATAAACGCATATATTCGGAAACTGCAGTAACAATGACAAATAACAAGAATGAAGAAAGGTCTGAATTATGGAAACTTATCTGTTCAGTCAGCAGAGGGGCACGTGTTTATTATGATGCCCTTCTGTGTGACAACATAAACCCTGCTTTTTGCAATAAGTGGAATGAAAAACTTGAACAGGAATTGGAATGCGATGTCATTTTTAAAAAGGTGCAAAAATAAAGAAATAAAACTTAAATGGTTTCAGATAAGAATTCTACACCGTATACAGGGTACAAATATGTGCTGTCAAAAATGAGAATTAAACCGAACGATCATGGTACATTTTGTAACACAGAAAGAGAAAACATTGAGCATCTATTCTGGTCGTGTTGAGCATGCGGGACATTTTTGGCAACAACTTCAAGCAATAATAAAAGGAAAATGTCAGCATGCGGATTCTTTAAATTAGTCTGTTGAATTGGTATTATTTGGGCATTCAAATAATTTTAGAAGTGATGAACCCTTTGACTTTATTTTACTTCTAGCCAAATATTTCATCTATAAATGCAAATGTGAGGGGAAAAAACCTTCCAATTCTAATAAACTTTCTACACTATTTAAAGACAGATATAATCTTGAACAGGAAGTCGCAAAAAGCGTAAAGTCCATTCAAAAACTGCATGAAAAATGGCAGTTATACCAATCTTTGATAGAAGTGTAATTTTTGGACTTGATGTGCATGTTGGGGACTAGTATGTCTCCGTATCACTTATTATGCATGTACGTATGGATCCCCATGTGGCTTTTGTCGGTGTCTTATCCTCCCCCCACCCCCCACCCCCCACCCCCACCCCACCCCTCTCTCTCTCTTTCCCTCTCTCTCTCTCTTCTGTTGTTTCTGTTTTTGCTTTGTTTTTGGTTGTCTATTTGTATTTAATCAATTTTTGAAAAACCTGCCTTGCAAATAAGCTAACACATGATACGGAAACTGTTTATGGTACCGGATTGAAATGTAAATGTTTGGCTGTTGAAACATAAATGGAGTGAATTATATACTGATGTGAACTGAAATGCTATGAATTTATGCCAAATGTTTTGTCTTTGTAAGGAGAAAAATAAAGTTGAAAAAAAAAGTATTGATAGTGGCTATACACACAGAGGAGGAGAAAGGAGAAGGGTTAGAGGATTGTAAAACAGCATGGTTGTAGTGGCAACAGTGTTTAGTGGCGATGATGATGGTGATGATAAGGGTAATGCTGCTGCTGCGCTGCTGCTGATGATGATGATGATGATGATGATGATGTTGATGATGATGATGACGGCGATGATACTAAAATGATGATGATAATAATAATAGCTCATTCTTCGTTTTCATTGTCCTCAATGTTGTGTGCCTTGCCTAAAGAAGACTAAAGAGGTCGAAACGCGTTGTGTTTTGTCTTGAAATTTGTTTGTCCCTTTTGCCCGGCGGAATAATAAAACATTTTTTTCTTTAATTTTTGTTTATTCTGCTACGAATCTCCCTTTGAAACTAAGCTTTTAGAAAGTCATGCCTCTTCGAAGCACAGTATCCATTTGTCATCATTACGGTGATAAAATATAGTTTAAGACCCTGAATTCTTTCTGATCTTGTCACACTCCATTTTTTGCACCCCCTTTATGACCATTTACTCCTACCACACGCAATCTTTCCAATAAACCAAAAGGCCCCTACCGAATGTTTTTTTTTTCCCCTCCTTCGGGGAAAAACCTTTTATGAATAAATCAAAAACTTAAAAACAGATTTTACACTGTATCTTCTTTAATAAAGGAAAAATTAGTTTTTTAAACCCATGTATCTTTTACCTGAGGATAAAATATTCCAGTCCAGTTCTAAAAACCCTGGCCTTCACATTACAATAGCCCCAAAAAACCAAACCAGGAGAATAAATAGTCCTGTACTCACTGACCCCCGCCTGTAAGTAAAGCTTCCTTTTTTTCCCGTTTCCCTGTCTTTCTTGACATCGGATTGCCCCCTTGATTATCTGTCCCGGATTTTTGGGTTTTTTCGCCTTCTTTTCCCTCATTTTCTGCCCTTAGAACGACGGTTCCAACTCCTCTCCAGGGAGTTGGATTGCGGGGCGCTCCCCGGTGTTTTTCCCCACACATGGCCTCTTCAACCCCTCACGGGGTGGGGTAAAGGGCGAAGGGTGAAGGGTAAAGGCTGGTAATGACTGGTAGCAGAGGGACCCCCCGCCTGACAGGTTGGTCTCTGGGCCATCTGCGGGGCAAAAATGTTCTTTCCCTCCCCCTCCTGGGATGAAATTCAGTGTTCAAAACACATGCCAGCCCTTTTCCTTACCAGCCCTTTTAAACTACACTCAGTGGTCACTTTAACCCAATGCCACCATTCTTTTTTTTAATGAGTAATCTCACAATTTTTTTGGGGACGCTCGCTAAAAATTTAAACCCACTTAAATTTTTTCCCTTTTTAGTTGTGTCAGGGGGAAATGTTTTCTTACTAACTACATGCGTTTGGAGCGTCCTGCTTGTGTGAGGCACGTCACATGACACCCCCCTCCGGGGTGAAAAATTTTCTCCAAAAATTTTTTTTTTAAAGGGATATACAATTCACTTAAAAACACATCTTCAGCCAGAATCTAAAAATGGAAACCCAACCATGATTCACAAAATTAACAACAAGTATAGTTCAATCATAGATCCACCCAGAGCATATTTCAAACCCTTCGTCTTTCAAAAAAAAAAAAAAATTATAATTGATCCCATACTTCACAAAAAACTTTTCAAAAAATTTAAATGGTTAAAAAATTGGGGATATTAACTTTAAAAGTAAAAATTGTTTTCAACTTAGATGTAAAGCAATTTTCCCTTGATCTTTGTCCCCCAAATCATGTTTAAAAAACCCTCATAAAAAATATTTCTAAGTGAAAGTTTTTTCTCAATAACATGTAAACAAAATAAACATAGGTAAACATTTTTTCCCCACGTATTTGCCCTTTTAAAAAAGTGAAACTTTTTTCCTTGTTGACAATGAACTAAGAAAAAAATGTTTGCCCCACTGCACAATCAAACTGTGTATTACTTTTTCTAAAGAGTTATTTGTCATAACATACTTAAAATTTCCTTCCAGCAATTTAGACATAAATAGTACTGATTTTTTTATTGTTTACCAAAAAATTAAAGCAAAGAAAAAATTTGTATTATATCAACATAAGTAGTTGTTTGCTTGTAAAACATCGTTACTTAAAACAAGCAATTAAGCATAAATCCCCTTTGATTTAAACAGTCATAGCATACAATGCACTGTCAAATGTGGCACACCGTAATCATAAAGAAAGACAAAAAACGGAATAGTTTTTCCCTTAAGCATTATTTTTGTCCATGAATTTCTACACGTGACAAAAATCGGGAGACATTTTGTGTTCCCGGGAAAATGGTTAACATTAAATTGGAATTCCTGCAATCCCAAAAGCCCATTTTTTTTACTGTTTTTTCCCTTGTCAGCTTAGCCATTGGAATCTGCCGTCCCTTTAGTCAAGTCTACTTTCCAAAAAAAATTTCCTTTAGAGCTGCCAGAAGTTCTTCAATGTCCCCGGGTGGCTCGGATCGAACCAAATGATTTATTTAATTTCCTGTAATGATGCAGAAAACCCCGAACCCTCATTTGTCCACCAATACAACTGGTGGCTGTACGGGATGTAAAGGGGTTTTACACCTTTGAATCCCGCATTACATTGATTTCTCTCTCGCCCCCCCTTTTTTGCAAAAGGGAGGGGGTATGGTCTGGTTCGCACGGTATTCAGAAGTTAAAATGAATTCTAGGGGGTTTAATACCCGTTACTGTACCTGGGGGATCCCAAACACCTGAAAGTTTTCAAAAAGTCTTTAGCTGTTCTGTTTGACTTTAACAAATATTCGAAGAAACCCCCTCCTCAAAAGGTTTACCTTTTATAGAAATAGGGAAAGGGGGACAAACACATCTGAGGTAATGTTAACACCCTACATTTGTGGTTTTATAACCCTTTTATCTGTCCCCCTCGTTCTTTGGGGACAAAATTTATCATGATAAGCTGTCATGTTAAAATCTTTTTGACCAGGCTATCCCTCAACTGACTGGTTTTTGGGAAATTGTAGTTCAAAAATACTTCTTCAACGTTCCCTGAAAAACCTTCTCGTGTTTTCCTTTTGATCTTTTAAAAAACTTAACTGCGAAAGTTTTTTTTGACCCCCGAAAAAGGGGCCCTTTTCCCCTAACCGAAGCTTGTTATGTTCATCATGGACAAATGACTTTTTCCCCCCCCTGAAGGAACGTCCTTGCTTTTCTGTCTGCAAAAACCTTGTACACATCTGTTTTCCTATCAGTACGTTGAGCAAACCCCCACATGCATCCTTTTAAACGATTATCATTCATAAACGTATTGGTAAACAGTTTTACTGTCGGTATGTCCGTCTTTTCCGGGCCATTGTGTCATCAATAGATCCCAAAAGGACCTTGGGGGAGTGTCCGAAAAGAAGTCAAAGGTGGGAAACCCCGCGTTTCGTTCGGCTTTTCCCCTTTTGCAAAAAAACAAAAAACCGGAAAGAAACGATCCCTTCATGGGGTTCCCACCTTGCAACCTTTTCAAAATGGACTTTAAGTTCCATTGAAACGTTTAAACCCGCCTTCGATTTGGGGGTATATGGTTGGTTTTAAATGGAGGATTGACAACAGTCTGTAAATTTCTCTCATGAGATCAGAAATGAATTGCGTTCCACAATCCGAGAAATTTCGTCTGAAGACCCACTCTGGAAAAAATTGCAAGTAAGGCTTCAGCAACAGACACTGTATCAATTTCTTCAGCGGAATCGCTTCTGGATACCTTGTCGCTGTATCCACCAAAGTTAAGATATAGCGATATCCGGAAGAAGACAGTGGTAAAGGTCCAACAAGATCAATAGCTACCTTCCGAAATGGAACGGAAATGAGAGGCATTTTGTGCAAAGGTGCACATGGGACGCGACCTTTCTGAGATGTCTTTTGGCAGATGTCACATGAGCGGCAGTATTTCGTAACTTCCTTTGTGACACCTGGCCAATAAAAAGAATCAAGAACTCTCTTTAATGTTCTTTTGATTCCACAGTGGACCAGCGAACAATGCATCATGAGCCGTGTGTAGTACTGTTTCTCTAAGTGGTTTTGGAACCACAACTTGTTTGTTGTCCAGAGAACAGCATTTTACCAATTCTAACTCACTTGCTCCTCCACCAAGTTTTTGGGCGAAAGTGGCCTAAAAGCCGCCTTTTCCTGTTTTCTGACAAGTAAGACTTCAATAACCAAAAAATAACGATTATCTACAAACAGACATACTGTGTAGGGTTATCCGTTTTTAATACTAATTTACAAAACTTACTTGTCTTTTAAAACTAAGTTATATTTTTGACATAAAATCCGCACACTTATTCTGACTAATTTCTACCTACAAAACTATGTGTAACAGATAGGCTGACACGAGGCTGAAACCTAATCGCTTAATTTATGCTATGGCACGGCTAGCGCAGACAAGCGTCCTTCGTTCACACACAGCGCCGCGGCTTGCTTACAAACTGCGACCAAAAAATCAATAAAGCGGGAGACTGGGCTTGCCAGGTGAGGGTGGGGGTGGGGGGGTGTATTCATTTCAGGTTGACAGCGACACCTGGCGGCCGCGTTAGCGAATGTTCTAGACTGTCACGTGTCACTCCCCCTTTGTGGCCGCCATTGTTTACCAGGACTACTTCACAAGAAGGTTGTGTTTTGACTGTGCTTCGGTGTGACAACTGTGTTTAGTTGTGTTTTATTTTAAAATGGCTAAAGAACAAACTCTTGCTATTCGAGGCCATAAGTTTTACTTTAACTGCATGTTAGAGTATTTGTTGAAAAGAATTAGGTGAAGCATAACTTTGGAAATGAACGACTATCTTAAAGGTTGTGGTTTAAGGAAATGAAAACGTCGAAGGCAATATTGTTGGCCAAGATATAGACAATTTCGATACGTTTTTGACTATCGATGAGATGGCTCCTTATCTAAGAAATGGGCTGCATTGTTGAAAGTTGGCCGAGCCTTTAATTGCTAGTTGACGGCCTACCTAAGGACTTTGCACTATCCGATTACTTACTACGTGGCCGACATGACAATTTTCGGATCACGCCATGGGCTGATGTCACGGCCGGCCAATCACAAGACTAGATAGAATCAGCTGATTAGTAGTGACGACATTTCCGCCCAGCACTTGTTGTTTATTTTTCCCAGTGCTGTGGTGGTGTGAAGACTGTGCTTTTTTTTGCGAGAGAAGTGTTTGCATATGGCACAAAATATAGCTGCAGTTTCAGAAGACAGTGTGGATTCTGTGTTAGAAAAAGTTCTTGAATCACAAATACCTTTTCAACAGCTTTATAGATTAAATTATTTGGGTGTGGAAGACATGGAATTAGCTACAACTTTCCAACAAGCTCAAAATCTTCCATTATACCGCCGCCAACACCAACGGAATTGTGGACAGAGGAAGAAAAGAATGCTTTACATGAAAATATAAGATACTTTGAAAAAATGATTGAAGCGGCTCGTAAAGCAACGGTTAATGCTGGCAAGTTTTGTGAACTACTGACGATTGGAATGACGCGGTTTTAAAACAGAAACAGCTGATTAGTTGGTTGGTAGGTTGTCAGGTAGAAGTCGGTTGACTTGTCAGCAAGGTGACAGGTGCTTGGCGGCTCTGGCGAGTGTTTCTATAGGTAGTCAGGAAGGTTCAGAAGGCCAACAGATTGGACGAATAAGCTCTGCATAAAATCTCAATTCTTGATGTGTGTGTGTGTGTGTCTGTGTGTCTGTTTCTGTGTCTGTGTTTGTGTCTCTGTGCGTGCGTGATTGCGTGCGTTGGTGTGTGGTTGCGTGCATACTTGCGTACGTATGTGCGTGCCCGTGGCCAGAGGACAATAGCGGAAAGAGATTGAAATAACGCCGTACATGTGCACGGACTTAGATTAGTTGTTCGAAGCAACAGCACAAGGGAAGAAACAGACTGAGAAACTGACAGTGACTGTGAACAAATTAGATCAACAAGTTACGATGATGTCAGAAGAAATAGACAGATTAGAGGGGTTTTTCAAGGCGCAATAATTTGCGATTCTTTGGTATCCTATAACCCACCTGCCGTTTGAACCTACAAAGCCCTCTACCTCGCCTGAGACTATGACTGGCTTCTAAAAATAGTAACGGTTACGCGGTAACCGCCTGGCTAGCAGTGAAGGCTCGGCTGTTGAGGCCACAGGGACAAACCTAACAGCGAGAAGGCCTGCGTGGTGGGGTTTGGACTACTGACGATAGTATGACGTGGTTCTAAAATAGTAACGGTTACGCGTAACCGCCTGGCAAACATTTCTACTGAAAACCTGCTTCAACGCCCTGCACTTCACTTTTCCTACAAGCACTGTCCTGTCTATTGTGTGTTTGTTTGTTGTTTGTTTGTTGTTTGTTTGTGTTTGTTTGTGTGTGTGTGTTTTTGTCCTACCCCACGCACGCACGTCCCCCCACCCCCACACCCCACCCCAGGCACGCACGTCCCCCCACCCCCACCCCACGCACGCACATCACCCCACCCCACCCCCCCTGTGTACACCACACACACTCCTACCCCCAAGTCGCCCCAAGTTCTTAATTAAGTTTTTAATTAAGTCACCCCAAGTTCTTAATTAAGTTTTTAATTAAGTTACTTCAAGTTCTTAATAAGTCTTGATCAAGTAACTTCTAAGTTCTTGATTAAGTCACCTCAAGATCATAACTAAGTCATCCTTTAAGTACAACCAAGTTCTTATTCAAGTTATCTTATAATTATCAAAAAAATACAAGCTATGTTTTTATCTTAAATAGTAGATGTCTAATATAGTACACACACGCCTCAAAAAAAGTGTCATCGTTGAGGATGTCTTGCTCAGCGTTCTCTGCATAGATCTTAATGAAGTTCTTACATCCTAAGCAACCGCATTGATTACAATTCTGGTCTATGGAAATGTCTTTTATAGACTCCATGTCTTTATTTATTGACTTTATCATTTTATAATACGCCATGATCTATTTTTTATTAAAAAAATTTAAAATTAAGTTCTTAAAATATTATTCCATCTGAAATGGATCAAAATGATCTTTTGTTGTTGACGGTTCTGGCGTGCTGTTGCCTTCTGTATTTAGTGGTTCAGATTTTTTTGATTGCTTTTGTTTCTGCTGCCATTGTGTATATATTTTATAACCGTAATAACTGCCCCCCACAGCAGCAAGGGCGCCAAAATGGCAACAGTTTTAAGTCAATATACCATGAAGACTTTGGTGCTGTAGACCTTGAATCATATGGAGTTTTTATAGCTGGCATTGAATCAACTTGTTCTGGCATTGGCGGTGTTATGTTTTCATTATGAGTTATATTCTGTAACATTAATTTTTTTTGTGTCTGTTCCACTCTGCTAATTTTCTTCCTGCTTTAACACGCCCAGGATGAGGATGCTTTTCACTGGTCTCCACCAGATTCAGTGTTTTCTGCTGATTTTCTGGCTTGGTTACTTTCTCCACCTGATTCAGTGTTTTCTGATTCTGCTGATTTTCTGGCTCGGTCATTTTGAAGGAAATAAAATCTATATGATTAAAAGTTATTAATCCCATGATTAATGGCGATAACAATGTTCCAAATCTATAGTATAAATCACATCCTAGAGACTCTAATGACTTTGTTAAAACTGGATCTTGCGTTAAATCATACGTAAGATCTTGTTCAGAATCAATGGGAGCAAATCTACTGACTAGTTTAGTGTACAAACTAAGAACCGTTTGCCCAACGCTTTTTACCATTCTCGACCCCAACTGCGCCTCATACCTGTTATGATACTTTATAATGTCTTGTGGCGACATCTGTTGAATCTGTTCAATGCTGAATTCAGTTCCGAGGAACTGTTTTGTTTTTTCCACATGCTGCCAAAGAATACAGCCTCTCCTTTTTGGGCATAATAGCTTGGTCATCAACTTGGTCATTCATAAGTTCAGGAAGGTTTAGGCCGCCCTGTAGCTGTAGTAGATCATCACTGTTCATGTTTTTTTATTAATTATAATTATTTTATTTTCTAAAAATGAGCACCGAAAAAACTGTTGCTAACCTTGTATACCATTCTGCTGTTATTGGAGGTCTAAGTGTAGGATACTCAATGCTTGGTAAAAGCTTGTTAAGAATTAAACCGGCAGATCTTGGCAAACTAGACTTTGAGGATTCAGCAAAGCTGATTGCTATTATTGCAGCTTCGTTGCCACAAAAGATTTTCTAGTCAAGCAAGGAATAATTCCAGACAGTATAAATATGTAAATAAAAAATACATTTATAAAAAATGGCTTCACTCGTAATGATGATAGGCGGCGCTGTGGTTAATGCGCTCGCTTTTAGTGGAAGTAATTACGCATTTAGTAAACTGCGAGATGAAGGCGAGAGAAAAAGACATAACAAAGCTGTGGAGCAACTAGCTGCAGCACAAGATCGCTATGAAAAGCAGAGAATTGAGCAGTTAGATTTTATTAATAACACACTGAAAAAACAGGGGCATGCAGCTTACACATTTAAAGATGTTGATCAAGCAATAAAACAATATTATCTTGTAACAGGCAAACCAATCGAGACATTGCCCCCACCAAAATTCAGTGACTTTTATCAACCATCAGAAAAACAAAAGATGCAAGAAATCGGTTTATTGTCTTTGGTATGACCGTTGTGTATTTTGTTGCACATAATATTGGCTGAGTAAAAAATGAACAAAATCTATTATTCGCCAAAAGGATATTGGAAGGGAATAACAGCAATTAAAAAGCTAAGCCAAGCAGCTGGAGTCAGTGAACAAACAGCAAAAGAATGGTTATCTAAACAAGCGATTTGGCAAATTTATTTACCAGCGCCTAGACGAATACAGAGACCACACTTTGTCAATACAACTCCAAACGACACCCATCAAATGGATCTTCTATATTTACCCTCTGATACAATTAGACGAAAAAGATTTAAGTACGCACTTACAGTCATTGACATAGCTTCAAGATACAAAGATGCGGAACCATTAACACAAAAGAGTGCCTCTGCTGTTGCTGTCGCTATACAACTGATATACCAACGAGGCCCGTTAACTTATCCTCGCATGATTCAAGTCGATGATGGAAAAGAATTTAAAGGGCAAGTGAATCAATTATTGTTGAAGCATAGAGTTACCATTAAAAGGGGCATTCCAGGAGTTCACAGATCACAGGCTTTAGTTGAAAACTTTAACAGTTAGCTGAAAGACTTTTCTCCTACCAGTATCACAGAGAGCTGATTGACAATTCTCGCAACACAGAATGGGTCAGAAGACTGCCCTCAGTTTTGCGCGCAATGAATAATGAAGAATTTAAAGGACTAAAACCAGTACAAGCAATCAAAAGAAAAACAATAAATGTTGTTGAAGTAGAGTCTTCATCCGGCAAACTATTACCGTTTGGTTTAAAAGTAAGGTACCTTTATTTACCGGGAGAAGCAGAAGGGGACACTCGCATCAGGGCAACCGACCAGTTTGGAGTGTTGATCCATATGAAATAAAAAAGAATTGTAAAATGAATCCGCCCGTGTATTATTTACGAGAAACTGACACAACAAAACAACCAGCTCCTCAAAGATCTTTTGCGAAAGAAGAACTGCAGATAATCCCACCAGACACAGTTCCAGTTGCTTAGTTAATTTACGTAAATATATTTGAGTTTAAAATGGAAGCTCAGAAGGAAGCGCAGAATGAAACAAGAATGGTAAAGGAAGAGACCTTGAAAATGATACGGGAATCATTTCATGCGTGTAATGCTATTAAGGAAACATTTTCGGGGATTAATCAATGCATGCTAAATCATCCAGATCACCGACAACTTAAACCCCAAATTGGGAAAAAGAATATCTTGAAATAATAAAAAAAATTCGAACGCGTCAAGCAAACATGAGAAAAGATTTAAATGAATTGGATGAAGCTATGATTGATCTTATAACAAAAGTTGATGAAAAATATAAACCCCCTGTTTATGCGGTCCTCCAGTGCCCGATTGCATATGAAAACTCTGGATTAACAAACCACGTTTTGTGTTTGTTCTATCTAACGACTTTTTTGTTACAACCGTTGTGTTGATCTCATGTAGATTAGATCGCAGTTTTACGTTGTCATGATGAAAAGTCTTATTGCCAAACAATGCTTCTTTGTAGTTGTCATGTGATATGTTTGACTGCACAACGCTGCGAGATATTCCCTTTGCTTTCTTAATGATTTTCTCCTGGCTCGAAATACTGTACATTTTTGACCTTAAACCAACAAACTCCTTAATCACCCCTCCAGATAATTCATCCTTCATCTTTCCTAAAACCTTCTTGTTAACAGTTGAATGCAAAGGCGAATCTTTAGGATAATCGGACGTGTCATACCATCCTGCATGCCCTTTAGCTACTTCGGTTTCCATGTCTTTATAGATGTCTTCAGTAGGGATATCTATAACAAAACTGTCTGTATCTGTGTAAAGTACTCTGGACTCAGGATACGAGGGCTTAAAGTAGTCATAAAGAAACTCTAACATCAAAAGCTTTGATAATTCTAAAACAGTAAACCCAATAAATACAGTTTGTCCAATTTGACTTTCTTTTTTTTCATCATTATGCCAAAAAGTTGATCATGAAATCGTCTGAAGTCCTAATAATTTGGTTTTGCAGTCACTTAATTGCTTCGTCTCTTGGTGACAATCTGACATCTTTGCGTGTCTTGTGCGGATTCTCCATAGGTCTTTCAAAAACTTCTGTTGTTCATCAGCTGAAAAAGTCCCTTTTTCTGAAGCACTTGATTCTTAGTTTCTGAGATCAGTGTTCTTCATGATGTATGGTGTTCATGAACTGTTCCTTGATCAAAAGCAATTATGCGATGACTGCTGTCAACTTCAACCCATGTCTTAATTAAAATTGTAGAAGGTCTGTAATGACAGACATAATTTATTTTTGGCCCTCTAAAGAATTAGAGCACACGTTATTAGGCGGCTCTCTTGGATCCAACTTTAGACTTTCCTGCGCTAATGGATAGTCATTATGCAGGTCATGGAATTCATGAGGAATTTCTAAATCAACTCTAGAAAAGAAACCACGCTGCTGATCAGGCGTTAAACTGCCCAACCACTTTAAGCGTTTTGAATATTATTCGGATCGCCGCCTGTGTACATTTTTAAATTACGTAATGAAGTGATTGCGCCATTGCCCATCCAAAACAATTGTTTGCATCTAAATACCTAAGATAGTTTTTAACCTTTTACTGGGATCATAATCGACCCAAGTATGTGTTGTTTGCTTTACAGTAATATGCGACGCCATACTAATTCCTCCACGCAATTCCGTTTTCAATCATCTAATCATTAGTAAATCAGACAATATATCAATCTGAACTCCAGTAACTTTAAGAAAGCATCCCCACTCATCCCGGGCGCAGAAATGTAATGCGCGGGATCCAAGCTATAATGTTTCATGCAGGTCTTTCTATAGTTTTTCAAAGACGTCTGCCAACAAACATACATCGGCCCACAATAATGAATCATGAAAGTCTCCCATTGTTTTACACTCTAACTTCTGCCCACGCATCTGAGCATGCGGTAATCAGAAATCACTGTTGTCCCTTTCCTCTAAGACAAAAAGAACGCGCCTTTACGGAGGAATAGTGTGGTCTTCATCAAACCGTTTCCCAACTGTTCATGTACACATAAGTAAACGCCTTTCTAACAAGAGTTAGAGTCAAAATATTCTTCTTTATTGGGCAGACTTTTAAGGACAAAGCCATGACTCTATGATCCCCCTCAAGTTATGCTAGAGTCCATAAACGACTGTTAATTTTTTTTATTATTTTTTTTTTATTTAAAAAGATTTTTTTAAAGCACATGTAACTTTCGATGACGTGGCAATGCAAGACAGACCCTGAAGGCATCGTCACACTGCTTATTCATTATAAAGATGAGAGGCGTAACCTCGCAAGTTATGGAAAGAATAAACAGCAGCGTTCCTTGTCTTAGGATCAAACTTTAGTTTTGAAATTGCTTACTGTGCGCTGCCTCCTCTGAACTTTCCACTAATGTGATCATGGACTTCTACTTTGGATTTGTTGCTTTCTTCACTGAGTTCTAAACCACAAATCCAACAATTTGGCTGAAGTCATACTGTTGTAGTCCTTCAGGCGTCATTTATGAATTCAGATAATTTAGATTATTAGAACAGTCCAGTACGCACTTTCTGCATGCGTTCTAAGAATGTATTCTGCAGCATCAGGGCCTCTATACAATCTGGTGCTGAATGGCGCCATCCGACCTGGCAACAATGAAGGCCAAATGAACAAATCTGATGATACTCATTAAGACTGTTTTTTTCCGAAGTTTTTGTGGCGCTGGCCCTTCATAAAGGGACACTGACGATTCAAAGTCTGCATAAACAACATATGGACTTGTTTCATCGTGTCCCAGTTCTTAAAACTAACTTTAGGATCCGGGTGAGGTGTAATTAAGTGGAGCATCTCATTACTCCCCGCTCGTTTACTAATCCCCCACGGCTCGTATACTCCCCGGCCTCCGTACTCCCCCGGCTCGCCTAACCTAACCGAACCCTAACCCCTAACCCCTAACCCTAACCCTATCCTAAAAACCCTAACACCTAATCCCTAACCCTAACCCTATCCCCTAAACCCCTATCCCTAACCCAACCCAATCCCAATCCCTAACCCTAACCCTATCCCTAACCCTAACCCTAACCCTAACCCTAACCCTAACCCTAACCCTACACCTATCCCTAACCCTAACCCTAACCCTATCCCTAACCCTAAACCCCTAAACCCTAACCCAATCCTAACCTAACCCGAACCCAAACCGGGGAGTTAAAGAGCCGGGGAGTAACGAGCCGGGGAAAATGACTGATCCGGGTAATTAGATCGTATTTACAGTCTACAGAACTTTTACAAGTTTCTTTATGTTCGCTCGCGGCTTGAACAGTTGGCATTCTTGTTAAACATTTCTGCAAATTCTTGTTTGAGCCCATCTTTTGAAGTATGCTTCTTAGTCTACTCCTCCGTGCGTATCAATGTGTAATTCTGTAGGCCCCGGGAGAAAGCATCAGTAGTAAGTTCAACATGATTTTTTGTCTGGTCGTCCTATAGTTTGACTGTCTTGGGACCCTTAAAATTGCACCAAATTTGTTTCCTCAACCCATGTGTAAACATTAACATTTATTGTTTGTTTTGTTCCTTCAAACTGATCAATTTGGTCTACACTAACAGGAAAGGACACCCCACAAAAGTTAAGAATCATAGATGTAAGGGTGATATTTAGACACTACTCCTCTGCGTTTTTGCGGGGCGTGATGCAGCCTTGTGCCTAGAACACACCACATAAAACATCTGTGTCTGTATTCTTTATGTTTAGAATCTGCTCTTTTTGCAACTAATGCTGGAGGTAGTGGAATGTAAGCCTTACCAACAATCAGCGCATACTTACCTGTTTAATCTGATCTCTAAGACTTCGCCCTCTGACCAACCAAGCCTCTCATATTGGCTTCTTCAGCGCAGCGTCAAACTGTGCTAGCAGTTTCGTCCTGCCCAACCGGGTGTTAAGTCATTAGAGGAAAGAATATCTGTGTTTATTCGAACCGCGACTCAGATTTTCCCTTCATATATTGTTACATAGTCGATTAAAACAGCTAACATTACTTTAACTGGCGGGTCAATTGTTTAGTTTACTTGGAACTTGAGAAAATAGCATGAACAACGCTTGCCCGCAAACGTTTGCTGGATCAATGACTTCTAGATCAATATCATTCAGTGCTCTTGATAAACGCTCTCTCTCCAAGCATTTCCTTCAAACAATTCGTCCTGGTCCTTCATATTACTTAGCCATGTTGCGTTCATTTCAACTCATAATATTTTATTTAAATTAAAAAAAAAATTAATCGAATCAATATCAACGGTCATTTTGCGCTTGGACACAATAAACTAAAGTATAAACACCTTTTGCGTTGTTAATGTGAGCTGTTAGAACAGAGTTAATGTCTCGTTTATCTTTTTTTAAGCCATTCCTTTTTTAATCTGCTCGGCGTCTGGCTGTTGAGAAAAAGTTGTCCCTCGCCTTTTCTTTGAAGATCAAACTTTTAGTCTTATATCATCAAAATCGGCCTGTAAACGATTAAATATTCTTCATCCGTGATTTTGATTCAACTATGCTTTATATATTGTCAGTTATTGAACGAAACCAAGTTTAGCTGTTATTAGTTGAACCATAGCTGGTGCTTTTGAGTTTAGTTTTAATTTTCTGCTAGCAGCACTTTACAGCTTAATGACAAAGACCGAGAGCTAAAGACAACCGCTAGAGTAAAGCCGCGGATGCGCCCTATGCCCGTGTTTTCTAAGAGACCAACGACACGTCCGGCTGATATAGCGCTTATAGTCGATGTTTCCATTAATAACAAATGTAAAGCCATTAAAGGCAGCAAATACCTTCGTTTGGTTTTGCTGTATTATGAAAGGTCCTGCTCTAGTTTTTGTTGCATTTGCTTAATGTTGTTAATCTGAAGGTTTTTTATGTTAGACTTTCTACTATCCCTTCTTTTGGCGACGCTAGTAGGCACATTTGGATAAAACCGAACAGAAAAGCTTTTTATAAAATACAAAAAATTTAGTATTGTATATCTTTTAATCTGTTCTCTTCAATATTCAGCTGCGCAACCTATATTAAAAACAAATGAACATTAAGCGTTATCGGCTTCTTCTTCTTTATCAATTTGAGAATGTTTATTTACGTCTCCACAGTTCTCTACCTCCCGCTTCCATGCAACTGATTATCCTCTGTTACCTTAGGTCAAATCCATAAACCGTATTTTTCGTTGTTAAATAATCATCAAGCCTAACATTGTGAAGATGTAAATTCTTTAACACACGGTCCACCTGTTGGATTTCTACACCTCCCGCCTCCAAACAGTTTTTCCTTTATTTCATCAAATTGCAATAAGGTTTAAAAGCCCGCTAGAGAAGAATTGTAGACTATATAACCCTCCAATCGAACATTGTACTTTCGTTATTGGTTGGATTAAAAAACTTTTCACTTCCTCTTTATTGAACGTTCTTCATCTTCGAGCAACAGCAATAAATTACCTATAAGCGATCACTTGCTGCGACACAAAAACTAAAATTCCAAATAGCGTCTGCCCTGCTTCTGGATATTTGAATGATGAATCACTCTTTTCGTAATATATGCTAATTTTGACTGATAATTGTTGCTCAATCAGCCTTGCTAAATTAGTGCTAACAACGTCAACTCTAACAGAATGTCAAAATGCTGTACTTTGCTTCGGTGTCCGATGATCTGATAACACGTTTGAATTCATTAAAAGTAAGTTCATATGACAATCGTCTTTAATGCTCCTTGAAAGTAATGGGGCATGCGCTTTTAACTAACTCAAAATCTAAGGTATGGAAAAGCGATATCCATACTCCAAAATTACGGCTACAATACTTTTGCCGTCTTTAGTATCTCCGCCACGCCTAATTCTATGTTTATTTAGTGCTTCTTCATTTCAATTCCTTGAAACGCAAGATCGCCCTTCATTCCCGGTTAGCCATAGATCGAATAGGTTAAAAATATGTCCTGCATTAAAGTAAAGAAAATATTTCTGCCCCTCAAGTTTATAGCATTTTCTTAAACTTTTGCCCCCCAGAATTCTGTACAACTGTCCAGTTTGGTCTGTTGTTGAAGCGAGTTCTATTTTGAAAGTAAGACGCGCATAGCCTGGCACAATCACTTCAACGCTCCTAGGTCTGGAAATTTACAGTAAAATTTGATCCGCATCAGATAGAGATGGAGATTCTTTGGAACAATATATTCCCGTTATTTCCCTTCAACATGCCAAGGGCTCTTTCAGTTTTTCTATGCGGTCAATAATCGAGCCATATATTGTGGCATTTTTTATAAAAAAAAAAAAAAGTTAAATTAATTTTAAAACATGGCAGCATTGAGGATGAAGCTTATGATGTTTTTAGATTCTGGGAGACGACATGATGAAATGACTCCTTTGTACAAACAACCGCTCGGCCTCCTCTTTGGCGGCGTGAATTAACAGAAAGTAAGGTCAGATCATATAAAACCAAAGTTAGGCCAAGAACCTCCCGAATTTATAGACCCAATGATTTTGAAGTAAAAGATGACCATTTGTTTTGTGAGGAGCGACCAAGACACTAGTTCAGCTTACCTCAAACCGATACTCCATCAAAGTTTTTAAAAAAGAGCACAATTAGTACAAAGCTCAGTGTGAGCGATCAAAATCCGCCTGGCATTACTAATCCAAATTTAGATAGGATGCGTTTCTAAACTTCAAAACACACTGCAGGAACTCCCGACAGATAAACCAAATGCAAAACATGGAACTTAAAGAATTAAATCAATCGGCAAGACGAATTAATAAATGCCAATAGAAGCAGAAAACCAGTTTTCCCAGAAGAAACAGCATTATAAGACTAACACGACTCGCCGCTACCCATGCGAGAAATAGCGGCCCTTGATCATGCTTTAAGAGCATTAGAGGCTAATTAAAACAAACAATTTAGACAAACTGGGTGAAATAGATGACATATAAAAAAAGAAAAAGAAAAACTCGGTGAGGCTGATGACCCTACTTAAGGTCTGATATTAAGAAAGAATAACCCCAAAGACTAAAAGATCTTGAACAAGAGAGATCAGCAAGACAAGAAGTGTTTGTCTACTACCGAGAACAAATACGAACTCAATGAGCAGAATAAGAGAAACTATCCAAACCAAAGAATTTTATTATGAAGACACAACGCTAGCAGAACGAATACTAACACTGTTTAGATCGAGCAGGGAGTCACATTAGCAAGCGTTATAACAGCCTTAGGATTTGCCATAAGCACACTGGTGTTGGCTATTACAGGCGGCGGTGGAGGTCAAAGTCCAGTGCCTCCTCCACCATCCCGCTCCACCTGGTAAATTCATGGGTAAAAAAACAGCTTGATCACTTCGAGTTTATTAAAAAAAATTAGCCTGGTAAAGCTATAGACTCTATAACCTAGGTATATTAGGAGGTATTGTTAGCTGGCTTTTGTCTACTCAAACTGCAAGCAAAGTAGTTGCTTTGTGCTCGAGCACTTATGGACATTAGTTCTCTTAATAGTTGGGTTAATTTTAGTAAGCATAAGACCCAGTAATCCTAGGCCATTAAATCCAAAGATACAAGCCTGTACTTTTCATATTCATGGTCATCGCGAACAGAATCCGCGAGCTTTGCTGAGTCTTCAATGGCCTTTGGCTTTGGCCACGGGATTGGATGAACTTATTATTCTTGGGGTCAACTTTGTATTTGTTACTGCTTGCAATAATACTGGCTCAGAATTTTATGTCGTTTTTCCGACCTCAGTTCATTTCCTGCAACGAGAATTTCATTGTTGTAGATTATTATTGTTCCTACCTGGAGTCTGAGGTCAGAAGGTAGCATGTATAAACCAGTGCCAACAGCAAAGTCTACTTTTGATCTTGCGTATGTAAAAACATCTTGGTACCAGTTTTATACTTAAGGTAAAATCAACTGTAGAATTAATGGCATTCCTCTAAATTTGCTAAGTATTGTTTTTTTGTGCCTCAAAGCCATAGAAGGACCAGTTATGCTCGATCTTGCCCTGTGCTTGTGACCTTAGCAAACACAAACGTATTACGAATAGAGTCATTTATTCGTTCTATCCTGCTTTAGTTAGGCCCTTATGGAAGTGTTCTAAGATAAATGTTGTCCATGCGTTTTATGCACTGCTCTATGGACCCCAAGGGAACAGCGTCGCCTGAAGAGAAAATGTTGTAAGGATGATTCAGTCATAGTTATATTTTCTTGCATCGCCCCAATAATAAGGGGTGCCTAAGACCATGATTGCGTCCAACTTTTGTCTAAAGTCTGTCATGAATGGTTAATATTGAATTCGTTACAGATTCAAAACCAAGCTCCCCCTCCATGGGTTTTTCAAATTTATAAAGCTAGATTTTAAACCCTAAATTTTTGGATGATAAACGGTTTGTCATTTGAAATGGGCTTGCATTTTCAGTCAAATACGTCTAAAGGTGTAATAAATGAAATCTTACACACTAACAAAGATTAGATGATTAATGATCAGCATACAACCCCAAAACCCGTTGATGCAAAAACACACAAAGTTTAACTGTTCTGATAAAATGCATCGGATGATGAACAACTTTGGTGTATCTTTTTACAGGGGGTTAAGATATCTTAAGAGTCTTCCTTTTTATGAAGGTGTCAGTCTGGGCACAGAAATGTCGAGGGTGTCAGTGTTATATTTTAAGATTTGTGTGCCCCCAGAAATTTGCATCGATTTTGAATGCACTCATTTTTAATTTGTTTAAAATGTTTGTAACAATAACAACTCAAACCGCCCTTCGTTTTTTAGAACTGTATTAATACGAATGCGGACCAGAACTCGCGCTCCATGAAATATCTACAAATCCGTATGGTTTAATATAACAAGCCAAGGGAATAAAAATTAAAAAAAGTATAATAAAGGCCAATAGTTAGCCAGTAACCATACCTGAGGGTTATTCGGTTTTGTCACTAAAAGAAGCAATGATAACTTGACATTACTCTCAAACTTAACAATGCGAATCTGAAAACAATGTTGACCTTCAAACCTGAAGAAGAAGAAGTAGGGTACTATTTTGATAAAGAGCTAGCTAAAATGTTAGGCTTTACAACTGCCAATCGACCCACTCATAGTTTTAGAGTTACGTCAAACAAAACTACTTATGAGGGAGAAAATCCGCTCGATCTTGCATTACTTTCATTACTCTAGGGTCATTTGGATGAGTGAGCACTGATGAAAACTTATATGATGGAAGGCCCTCAACTGTTTTAGAGCTCTTTCCCGTCAGGGAAAGCTGCATATTGCGATTATGAAATTATCAATTCCCTAATTTACAGTTTTAAAAGATTAGTTTGGGGAGGGTCGGATCATTTAATATAAAAATCAAAGACAAAGCGGGGAAAGTTGTGAAATGTGATAACCTGCAAATTTGTTTTAGAAATAAAATAATACGTTACTAAAAAAATAATGTCGCGTGGGCCAGAAAATCAGGAGTACATTAGGCCTGTAAGGTGTATAACTTAGAATTAAAAGACCTTGCAGATGTTGCGGACTTTGAACAGAACGGTGGAGATAGGCCCCTTTGTATGGTTTTGAGTACACTAAAGAAGGTGATTATAAACGCAAAGAGGTTTGGGCGACAGCAAAAAGTTCCTAAACTAGAAAAATTTTGCGCAATCTAGAGGCAAATAATGTTGGCCAGTATGAATATAAAATAGTTCGAAAACCTGACCTCAAATGGCACTTAGAAACCAAATATTAGAAGGGGACATAAAATTTGAATTCATAAGCCCATTTACTATTTTAGCCGTAAAAAAAGTTTCAGAAAGCATTCAACTCTGGCCCTTTACATGTAAGTCTTATGCCGGACGCCAATAGTCGGAAAGAAATTAAAATAACGCCGTATGGGAAAAAACATACATCCTCCACAGAAAAGAAACAGTTGTAAAAAAAGCTTCTACAAAATTACAGTTCTTTCCAAGCAGAAAATTAGGAACACGTTCACAATGTATTTGAAATTTTTGTCTTTAAAGATGTGGAGAGGGTTTGGGGTTGTGGGCGTTAGTGACGTCCTTATAAAAGGAATTAATATTAGCTGGCAAAACTTAGACGTTAAACGCCTTAACGTTACCATCGTCGTTCTTCACAATGGTGAGGATTTAAGATCATAACAACAAGCAACAAAATCAAAGTTGACTTAAATAGAAACAACTTACAGAACTGAATTGGATTAATCTTACACATTTAGGCCTCATAGGGTTTTATTTACTGAACAAGTTTTTTACGGAGAGTATGATAAAATAATAACTGGATTAGATTAAATTCTGTTATAAAACTATGGAGCAGTTAAACTTTATGATAATCCCCTCATTGTTCAATGATTTTTTGGGCAGACTGGTTGTGGAAAAAACAATATTTGTCCTAGGGCTTATTACAACAGTTTATCGCTATAATTTTGATCATATTGTGATTTTCTGTCCAACACTTAAAAGGAACAAAGCATATCATGATAGAAGGTTTATATGGACAGACAATGACGTATATTTAGTTAATCCTAGCACTAACTGAGTGAGTGTTTGAATACTTTTATAAAGTTTTGAAGGAACGCAGACACTCTTTATTATAGATGGGCTGTTCGGCAGAAAAAGATATAGTTAAAAAGAGAAACACTTTGTCAAAACTGGCTTTCAGCGGAAGGGCATGATGGGATAAGTGTGTGGATTTTATGCCAGAAATATAACCGGTTTTAAAAGACTTTAGAGAACAGTTAAAGACTGTAGTGTTATTTCACATGAAAGACAGAGACTCATTTGAAGAATGTTTGCGCGAAAATGATGTTATTGAAAACGATCAAGAAAAACTAGGATTAAACAAAAACTAAAATCTGAAAAGTTTTGTAAATTAGTATTAAAAACGGATAACCCTACACAGTATGTCTGTTTGTAGATAATCGTTATTTTTTGGTTATTGAAGTCTTACTTGTCAGAGAACAGGGAAAGGCGGCTTTTAGGCCACTTTCGCCCAAAAACTTGGTGGAGGAGCAAGTGAGTTAGAATTGGTAAAATGCTGTTCTCTTGTCCTGTCCAGGTACACACCTGTAGAGAATGTCAGAGTCCAGTATGTACGTTGGTTTGTCCGTTGGTACGTCAGTGACAGTCTGTTTAGCAGCAGAAAGTATTGTCGTCAGCGTCTCGTCTTTTCCCTGCATTTCTTTTAAATCATCTGGGGTAATCTGGAGTTCATCCAGTTTTGAGACTTTTAGCGGCTTTGTAGCCTTTCCCTGCTCTATGACGTTTGATCTAGTACTCACAAGACAAGGAACGAACGATCCTCCAGCACCACCATGTACTGTAGCGACACCTGGCAAATTGCCCAAGATCAAATCGCAGACTGGGTTATCAATAACACAGGCGGTAAGAAATCCGGAGTACGGTGTATCGACTGAAATTTTCGCCAGCGGAAACGTTTCAATCTTGCCTCCAAACGACCTACACTTTTGGACAGTGTTGAGATACTGGTTTTGAAGCACGAAAGATTTCCGTACACCAGCAGTGGTGCACCCAGTGTCTCGCAAAACCGAAGCCTGCAATCCATTGATGGCTCCGTTTTCTAACACCAGTCCATCAACCGATTGATCTGGTGCCAAAACAAGGCCTTCTTCACAATCAGTGGAGACTAATGCGGATTTTGAATCATTTGGTTTGAAAGGGCCATTCCTTTTCAAATGGAACTTGCAATCGCAATAGAAACATCGCATTGTCTGATCGGCAGCTGACTGATTTTGTGAACTTCGGTTCTGTCCACGAACTGGCCCAAAAGGTCTACGCGGTGGTCGTTGTCCACGACCTCGGAACGTTTGCTGAGAAGCAACGGGTTTTTCCGGCGGTGAGTACTGGTACTGATGAAAGTCACTCGAACCGCGGAAAGATCCCTGTCCGTTCCTAGGATAGGTATATCCTTGAGGACTCAGAAATGACCCACGATTTCCTTTCCTGTAATTTCCCTGTCCCGATGGGATAGTACATGACGCATGAGACTCAAAGATGGAAAATTCTCCTTTCCTAGCCACGCCCTTGTCTGGGTGAGCGATACAATACTGATCAGCCATCTGACACATTTCCTCCACGTTTTCAAATTGCCTTTCTTTAAGGAAAGTGGCCAGATCTTTGCTCACGCTCTGGAAAAGTTGTTCTCTAAGAAGGAGATCTCGCAGTGACTGAAAAGTTTTGTTCGTTTTAGATAAATCGATCCATCGATCCAAACAATGACTCATACGGATCAGAAACGACGGAAACGATTCTCCTTTGTCAGGGCGCACAGAACGGAAACGTTCGCAAAAACGATCAGCAGAACATTGAAATTTCTTGAGGAGTTCTTCTTTCAACTGATCCCAAGTTAAATTTTGTTTCGCTGCAAGTGAGTGGTACAGTGTCAAAGCGCTACCCTTAAACAACGACGCAATATACAATGTCCACTTTTCCTTTGGCCAACCACAAGACGTTGCGTGACTTTCAAATCGGAAAAGAAAACTATCAATGTCATCCGTTTTTTCCTCAAAAGGCGGTAACTTTGGAATATATGCCGCTTTTGGTTGAGGTGCGCTTGCGGAACCGACTGGTGGAGGTTCTCTCGATGCCTGGATTCTTTTAATTTCAGCATCAGTCTCTAGTTCTAACTGCCTCAACTTAAATTGACGTTCTTCAGCTTCAGCTTCCCTCTGTAATCTTTTTTCTTCAATTTCAGCTTCCCTCTGTAGTCTATTTTCTTCAACTTCAGCTTCCCTCTGTAGTCTATTTTCTTCTCTCTCTCTTAGCCTGTCTGCCCTATCTATGCATTGTTGCACATAGTTAGTAAGTTTTTTCTCCATCAAAACCCAAGCGTTCCGCTTGTTGAACATATTTATCAAAATCATCCATAATGAACCGTCAACAGATATAAACCCAAAACAATTTCTAAGTATGAATAAAAATAAGGCGATATATGATGATGTTTTATGTTTCACAAAAGCGTAATTATAGTATATACAAATAAAGAATTCAATTTCCGGTGTAAACAGAAAACAGCTTACTAAAACAGGGTAGATATCAAATCCAAGGAATGTATTTTTCCAAAAGTAATTTGCAAACTGCTATCAATTTGGAATTTAAAACAAAATGAAGTTCAATGCAAATCTGTTTTTCCTAAGAAAGGAAAAAACACAATATAAAGTTTTCTGAAAATAAATTCTTTATAAAGTTTTAGTTCTTAAATGTTCTTGTTGTCAGTCTTTCTTACTTAATTCCAAATGAATTTACAAAACAAATGTATCGCCTTATACAAAAAATGAATATAAATTTACAAAACAAATGGAATCACAAACAATTAAAAAGAGGGGAAGAAACACAAACTAGCGGAAATCCTACATAAAAGATGAAAATGTTGAAAAGAAAACTAGATAGGAGCTTATTGAAGAGAAGGTTTAGAGATTTTGAAAAAGGGGGTGAAAAGGAAATGAAAGGATACACAGGACCGGAACAGTGAGACGAAATCAAGAAAAGCAAAAGAAGCCCACAGACAGCACCCTAGTGGTCACTGTCTCCCGTGAAACTGGAGACGGGAAAAAACAAATCACTCACAATATACACAACACTACAGCAATAATGCAAAATAATAAACAATCAATTACTAAATGCACATTCACCCAAACTCAAAGAAAATCTCGCACCACACACAGAAAAAAAATAATCAAAAGATAAAGATGTTTATTTGGGCTGAGCGGTAATCAACTCCACCACCTGCACTAGTTGCGTGACGGAGGAGAAGTTGATCCCACACTCTGAGGGGCAAGGGGAAAAATCAAAATGAAACAATAGGAAAGGGAAAGAAAATAGATATTTATGAGAAGGGAAGGACTACCGACTCCCACAACGCCATGCCCCCCTGCTAAACGCAGGAAGAGGTTGGGGCTATCAGTCCTGGGGAAGGGGACAAAATTTCTAATCCTCTAGGGGAAGGACAGCGACTCCTCAACGCCCTGCCCCCTTGCTGCCAGGTTCGAGCAAGAGGAGGTTGAGGCTATCGGTCCTGAGGGGGGGAAAGGGTCAAAAGGAAATCCTACCAAAAAAAAAAAACCTTAACGGAGTAGAGCAACCAAAAGAAATCTCAACCACCCGAAATACATATAAAATAGAACACACACAAAAAATGCAAATATTATACACAATAAATAATTAACCAATTCCTTTTCTTTTTTCTTCCCTCAAACCCTTGAGGGTACAAATCAAAATCTTTTTTATTCTTTTTTTTCTCAGGCCCCAAGGGCACAAATAGAAATCCTTCCTCTGAAGGTACAAATAGAAATCTTTCTTTTTTTTTTTTTTCTAGGGGAAACAAAACAACGGCAGCTACGTCGGTGAAACTGGAGTCGGGGTCACCACTGTCACACTGTCACTTTTGCACCCGCGCATTCATGACAGCATTTACTCCATACGCACACGCAATCTTTCCAATCAACCAAAAGGCGCACTACCGAATGTTTTTTCTTCTCCCCCTCTCCTTCAGGGAAAAACCTTTACTGAATCACATCAACAACTTATAAACAGATTTTACACCTGTATCTCTCTTTACACTGAGAGATAAATTAGTCTTTACACATGTATCTCTTTACACTGAGAGATAAAATATTCCAGTCCAGCTTCTATAAAGCCATGGCCTTCACATTACAATAGCCCCAAAAAAACCAGACCAGGAGAATAAATAGCTCCTGTACTCACTGATGCCCTGCCTGCATCAAGTAAAAGCTTCCATGCTTTCCCGATTCCCTGTCTTTCTTAGACATCGGATTGCCCCCTTGAATTATCTCGTCCCTGGAGATATGAGTTTCGCCTTCTCTTCCTCGACTTCTTCTGTCCCTTGAGAACTGACGAGTTCCAACTCCTCTCCATGGAGTTGGTACTTGCTGGGGCTGAACTACCGGTGTGTTCCCCACACCATGGCCATCTTCAACCACCTCACGGGGTGAAAGGTGAATGGTGAAGGGCGAAGGGTAAAGGGTGAAGGGTGAAGGGCTGGTAATGACTGTCAGCAGAGAGGACCACCGTCCTGACAGGTTCGAGTCTCTAGGCCATCTGCTGGGCTAAAACTGATTCTTTCCTCCCTCCTCCTAGTGAGTGCATACTCAGTGTTCAAAACACATGACCAGCACCTTACCTTACCAGCCCTTGTTAAACTATCACTCAGTGGTCACTTTCACCAATGACCACCATTCTTTCTTTAATGAGTATATCTCACAATTATTTTGGGGACGCTCGCTACACTAGTCAAGCCACATGAATATTCTTCCTTTTTAGTTGTGTCATGGGAAATGATTCATATCACTAAACTACATGCGATGGAGCGTCACA
The DNA here is from genome assembly GCA_018398815.1 of Conus ventricosus. Lineage (NCBI taxonomy): Eukaryota > Metazoa > Mollusca > Gastropoda > Neogastropoda > Conidae > Conus > Conus ventricosus. Next base: position 13,241 of record JAFLJL010013489.1, on the reverse strand, counting down.
TGCCTTGATGTGAGGCTACGTCACATGACAATCTGTGATGACCAGACAGTAGTTTGAGGCATTTTTGTTCGTAGAATTCCAAACGCTTCATACATAATTTATCAGAAATTCAGAACATAAATGGAAAATTGTTTTTACGTCAATAATATTCAGAAATCGGTATTCTTTATAATAGCGCTACATAACATTCATGTATTATCCGACTATATTGACTTGTTAGCCATTACTTCTACAAGAACATCATTAGTGCCAACTTGGTCACATAAAGTTATAAGCGAACGGCTTTTGGCAATAATGTCTTGCATAAATTACGTTATACACGGTCACATTCGCTTGGTGCCATTCTTTGTTTCATAGGATGAGACAGTTTCGGTTCATTGCCCTACAATAAATGAACTCATGAGATGTAACTTCCATTTGTACACATACACCATGAATTCTGTCTTTAAACCGGAAAGCAGTGGAAAAATACCAGTATTCACTTTGAATGAACAATGACATCGAATGACATTGTTACAGCAATTCGTTTCCATTGTATTTGGTTTCTTATGAATAGAGATACGTATTGTTTAACATTAATGAGGACTCATTGACGGAAATTCTTTTCGTGGAGACACGCACTTCTTCACTTTTGTAGTGACTGAAATTCAGGGTTTTGTTATCAATAAACATGTCACAATAAGCTCTAAGAGGAGAGGAGAGAGAGAGAGAGAGAGGAGAGAGAGAAGAGAGAGAGAGAGAGAGAGGAGAGAGAGAGAGATTTCTGAGGATGAAAGCATACTTACCTTGTCCGTCTATTTTGCGTACGTGTGTGTGTGTGTGTCTGTCTGTCTGTCTGTCTGTCTGTCTGTGTGCGTGTGTTTGCATGTGTGTGTGTGTGTGTATCTGTGGGTCTGTGTCTGTGTCTGGTTGTGAGCGTTAGCGCACGCGTGCACGTACGTACGTGTGTATGTATGTGAAATTACGAGATGTGATGTATCCGGGTTTAGAGGCCAACATAAACAAAAACCACTGTCGACACTCAACGGAAAGTGTTTTCATTTGCCACAGGTGTTGGTATAGTGTGAAGACATTTCCTTTTTCGCTTCCTGGATTTTTTAAATTCCCCAGCGAAGTCATAAACCTGACAATCTATGTCAAACCATGAATGTAAAAGACTACCCGAGGCTTACATGTTATTTATGATGTTTAACTAATTGCACATAATTGTCACTTCACGCATGCTTTTAAAGCAACTTGCTGTTCCTAAAATACAAATGTCTAGATCAGTTACAAATGAGTAATCTGATTTTCAGAGTCCATTGAAAACATTTATGCGTAAATTGTTTTGTGTCTGTGTTGCAAAAACTGTCAGACAATTGCTGTTCAAATGAATTACTAAATAAACTATAGGTGACATCGGTTCGAACATAACTAAGAGTTTTGCTAGAACTTATAATGTTGCACATTCTTATATAACAAAGTAATATATTCATGGAACAAATTGCCATCTACAGAAATATTTAACTGTTTTGAAAGAAACATCGCTTGATTATTATTAGCAAAAGTATGACTTCAAAATAAATGTTGCAAGCAAGGTCTTTAATAAAGCGCTGTACTATAATTCATACTTAAAAGTAGGCCTATACTTACACACACACACACACACACACACACACACACACACACACACACACACACACACACACACACAACACACACACACAGGTATCTCATTACTAAATGTCATTAGTAAGATTTAAAGCTCAATAATTAATGAGAGGTTGACAAGATTTTGTGAAGAGACTAATGATATACCCGAAGCACAAGCTGGCTTTCGTAAAGGCTACAGTACAACAGACAATATTTTCACACTCCAATCATTGGTCCAAAAATATTTAACTAAATCAGGAGGTCGATTTTATGGATTGTTTGTAGATTTTTTCCAAGGCTTTTGATTGTATTCATAGAGAAAAGATGTTATATTTGTTATTATCTAAAGGTATTCATGGTAATATCTTTAGCACTCTAAAAGCTATGTATAAAAAAGTGAAAGCAGCAGTGTGCGTTGGAAATAAGATACAGAATACTTTGAATGTATTTCAGGTGTGAGACAAGGATGTATTTTAAGTCCTCTGCTGTTTTCTATATTTCTTTCAGAACTTCAGACAGGATTGTTGAATTGTGGAGCAAGAGGAGTTGATATTTTTGCAGACACATTTAGAATTGCTTCACTAACGTATGCTGATAATATTGTTCTTGTCTCGGATAATGTTATGGACCGTCAAAGAAAAATTGACTGTTTAGAAAAGTACTGCCAAAAATGCGGATAGTCAGTGAATATGGATAAGACAAAAGTTATTGTTTTCAGAAACGGTGGTTTTATTAAGAAGAGTGAAAAATGGAACTTTGACCAACAGGAGATAAAAGTTGTATCATCTTATTGCTATCTAGGAATTAATTTCTCTTCAACACTAAACTGGACAAAATGTGTAGAAAACCTGAGCAGTAGAGCATTAAGAGCAGTAGCAGGTATTAAAAGGTTATAGTTTAAACTTGAAACCATTCTAACCGTAACTGTCTTTTAAAATATTTGACATGAAAATAAAGCCGATTTTGTTGTACGGGTCAGAGATTTGGGGTAATAAAAGTTATGAGGTGATTGAAAGCGTACAAAATAAATTTGCAAATGATACTGGGAGTTGGGCGAGATATTAGAAATAAGATCATTCTTGGAGAATGTGGTAGATATCCCATTTTTATTGATGTTTACCTACAGATAATAAAATACTGGTGCAAAATTCTACATTTAGCTGATCATAGATATCCTAAGCAATGTTATAAAATGTTGTTAAATCAAGACAGAGCTGGTCGGAAAAACTGGGTCACAAACATAAGAAATATTCTTTGTAGACATGGTTTTGGTATAGTGTGGGAAATGCAAAATCCAGGTAATATTAATCTGTTTTTGATATCGTTTAAAGCTAGACTGCAAGATACATATCGCCAAAACTGGCACGAGGCAGTTTCCTCAGTGGGGGATTATGTTTTATATCACCCTGAGATCGTTAAAGCAACATATATTTCAGATCTGGATAATGTTAAATATAGACGTGTAATATGTTTACTGAGAAGTAACAGTATCGCTCTTAATGGCGTACCTCGATTCGGCAAACTATCTACAGACTGCCTTTCTAAACAATGTGAAGGAAATCATGTTGAAGATTTGACCCATTTCCTTTTGAAATGCCCAAGGTATACA
>JAFLJL010013489.1:0-7500 GCA_018398815.1 Conus ventricosus | reverse complement strand
TTGAACTGACCTCTGCCGACGTCAAAGTAGAGTAGTCTCCCTTCTCCACCCCCGCCCCCCCCCCCCCCCCCCCCCCCCCGCCATCCCCCACCCCTTCCCTCCACCACTCCCGCTTCCCGCTTCTCCCCTTCCCAATACCACCCAGCTAGTCCTCCGCCGTGATTTGTACCATCGGCCTTTTTCCTTGAGGCGTATGTCAACATAAAACAGAGCTGTAATTGAAGTGTTAATTAATAGTGGCTAGGCCTACTAGACACTCGCAGGCTTTCAGTTTCAATCTCATCAAGGAAATGTCACTGCGTGCGGACTACTCTATAAACGCTACACCACACCGGCTGAAAGACGAGACCACAGTGCGCAGGATGTACAGTTAGTGGAGAAATGAATTAATAACTTAAGTGAAAGGATTGAAGACGAAGGTCTCATGGAGACGACTTAGCAAATGTCTGACCTGCGCATTAGTCCAGTACGCTGGTCAGACCTTGGGTACCTACCTACTTAACATTATGCGCGCCACTGTTATAGTTATATATCTGTGTTTGTATGTGTGTGTGTGTGTGTGTGTGTGTGTGCGTGCGTGCGTGCGTGCGTGCGTGCGTGGTGTGTGTGTGTGTGTGTGTGTGTGTGTGTGTGTGTGTGTGTGTGTGTGTGTGTGTGTGTGTACGGTGTGTGTGTGTGTGTGTGTGTGTGTGTGTGTGTGTGTGTGTGTTGTGAGTGGGTTCGTGTGCAAGTATTCGCGGTGTGCGTGTGTGTGCATATGCGTGTGTTTGTGCGCGCGCACGTGCAGATGTGTGCGTGTTAGATACGTGCGTGAGTGTGCTCCGGCATGCATGCGTGAGCGCGCATGCGCGTACGTATAGGTGTAAATGCCCGTGAATACGAGTGTACATGACTCTTGTGTGTGTGTGTGTGTGTGTGTGTGTGTGTGTGTGTGTGGTGTGTGTGTGTGTCTGTCTGTCTGTTGTCTGTCTGTCTGTCTGTTGTCTGTCTGTCTGTGTCTCTGTATATCTGTCTGTATCTGTGTGTTTGTGTCTGTGTCGGTGTGTGTCGGTGTCGGTGTGTGTCAGTGTGCACGCGCATTTGATCATTTGTACGAAATGGCTGTTGAGAAGATGACATAGTTATTATTGAAGAACAACAATGACAACAGCAAAAACAAAGACGAGAAGAAGAAAAAGAAGAGCGACACCAGCAACAGCAATATCAACAATAACAAATTTGTGATGGAAACAATAAAGATGATGATAATGATAACATGATAATAATAATGATGATAATGATAACACTAAAAATAATAATGGGAAAAGGCGCGTAAGTAATAAAAAGAAAGTTATATTACACAAAAGAACAGCACCAGGATAGGACTAGGAGGAAAACCTACAGGGTATTCGCTGGAACGCGGATGTACATGGTCCTTGTCCGAACTCCTACTGCATGATGCCTTTAAACAGGAAGAACATAAATGATTGTCGTGGCTAAGCGAGTGAGAAGGACTGGAGAGAGAGAGAGAGAGAGAGAGAGAGAGAGAGAGAGAGAGAGAGAGAGACAGGGGGGGGGAGAGAGAGATAGAGGGGGGGGGGGAGAGAGAGAGAGAAAAAAAAGAGAGAGAGAGAAACAACAAATCCCTTCCCCCGTCCCCTCCCCTTCCTCCCCCTCCTCCCCTCCCCCCCCCCCCCCCCCCTCCTCCCCCCCCAACCCCACTGTTCTCTTCTATATCTCTTCACGCTCACACGGAAGTGTTAATACATATACATATATTGATCTGTCGTGTCCGATGATGCAGATTACCGGGTTCAAGTTTCAATCATTATAGCCCAGGTTTTCAGAGATATCAAACTCTGAAGAAGAAGAAAAAAAAAACTATCGCATTGTAATACGACCATCGAAGGAGATTTTAAAAATTTAAACAAATAAGAAAGAAAGGAAAACAAAAACAGGAAAAGAAACAAACAACACAAACAAGTCATGACATGGTAGATTAACTATTGATATATCCGAAGGCGTATGATATTAGCCGGTGCTGAGAGAGGCAGGCACTCCCCTTAGTTTTTTACACCCAGATTTTTTTTTTCACGCAGAAAGAAATAGATAACAAATATTTTGATGACACAAAATTCATGTTTAAAAAAAAGAAAAAGCTACATGGGTGTTTGCACGTTGCAGACATCCGGCAAATTACCGGGACCCTTATCGAATCAACGACACACACACACACACGCGCACGTACGCGCGCACGCGCGCTCACACACACGCACGCACGCACGCACCGCACGCACAGTCAGTCATTATGTCAATCAACCCTGCTATGACTTTGCAGTTGGCTGGGTTATAAACACCATTATCTTTCTCTGGTCAGTGTGTTCTGTAAGGCTGACTGGCTATAAACACCATTATCTTTCTCTGGTCAGTATGTTGTGTTGGCTGACTGGGCTATAAACACCATTATCTTTCATCAGTGTGTTGTGTTGGCTGACTGGGCTATAAACACCATTATTTTTCTCTCATCAGTGTGTTCTGTAAGGCTGACTGGGCTATAAACACCATTATCTTTCTCTGGTCAGTGTGTTGTGTTGGCTGACTGGGCTATAAACACCATTATCTTTCTCTGGTCAGTGTTGTTGTGTTGACTAACTGGGCTATAAACACCATTATCTTTCTCTCATCAGCGTGTTATGTTGGCTGACTGGCTATAAACACCATTATCTTTCTCTCATCAGTGTGTTTGCTGACTGACTGTCTGGCTGGTCTACGTCTTCATACGGCCCTTTCGGTCGTCTGGGCTAGAAACACCATAAACTCAACTGAGCTGGTGAATGGGGAGTGGTTATTTTGCTTGTTGGGCGACTGTGCGGATGGTTGGCTTGTTGGGCGACTGGTGCGGATGGTTAGCTTGTTGGGCGACGGGTGCGATGGTTGCTTGTTGGGCGACTGGTGCGATGGTTAGCTTGTTGGGCGACTGGTGCGGATGGTTAGCTTGTTGGGCGACTGGTGCGGATGGTTAGCTTGTTGGGCGACTGGTGCGGATGGTTAGCTTGTTGGGCGACTGGTGCGGATGGTTAGCTTGTTGGGCGACTGGTGCGGATGGTTAGCTTGTTGGGCGACTGGTGCGGATGGTTGGCTTGTTGGGCGACTGGTGCGGATGGTTAGCTTGTTGGGCGACTGGTGCGGATGGTTAGCTTGTTGGGCGACTGGTGCGGATGGTTGGCTTGTTGGGCGACTGGTGCGGATGGTTGGCTTGTTGGGCGACTGGTGCGGATGGTTAGCTTGTTGGGACTGGTGCGGATGGTTAGCTTGTTGGGCGACTGGTGCGGATGGTTAGCTTGTTGGGCGACTGGTGCGGATGGTTAGCTTGTTGGGCGACTGGTGCGGATGGTTAGCTTGTTGGGCGACTGGTGCGGATGGTTAGCTTGTTGGGCGACTGGTGCGGATGGTTAGCTTGTTGGGCGACTGGTGCGGATGGTTAGCTTGTTGGGCGACTGGTGCGGATGGTTAGCTTGTTGGGCGACTGGTGCGGATGGTTAGCTTGTTGGGCGACTGGTGCGGATGGTTAGCTTGTTGGGCGACTGGTGCGGATGGTTAGCTTGTTGGGCGACTGGTGCGGATGGTTAGCTTGTTGGGCGACTGGTGCGGATGGTTATGGAGGGCTTGTTGGGCGACTGGTGCGGATGGTTAGCTTGTTGGGCGACTGGTGCGGATGGTTAGCTTGTTGGGCGACTGGTGCGGATGGTTAGCTTGTTGGGCGACTGGTGCGGATGGTTAGCTTGTTGGGCGACTGGTGCGGATGGTTAGCTTGTTGGGCGACTGGTGCGGATGGTTAGCTTGTTGGGCGACTGGTGCGGATGGTTAGCTTGTTGGGCGACTGGTGCGGATGGTTAGCTTGTTGGGCGACTGGTGCGGATGGTTAGCTTGTTGGGCGACTGGTCGATGTGTGTTGGCGACGTGCGGTGTTAGCTTGTTGCTCAAATATCTGCAAGTCAGCCGTGTTCCAAGAACCACTTTATTACCATGATGAACACAACAGAGACCCGAACTTCAGACCTTCCTGAACCCCCAGACTCTGCATCCCGTACACAACTTACATCATCCACCCCACCCTCCAACTGGACCGTGGGTTCTTTCTGAAGTGTCCGCGCGCTGAACTCCCTTGAAAGGTCAAACAGCAGTGCGCCGACATGTACGTTTGTGCTAGGCGATTTGGTGCCGTCAGCAGCATCCATTTTGGGGGGATGGGCGTGTGATTATCTGATCATGGCAGCAGGAGTTACCGTTCTTCTCTTTTGTTTAGTGTTGTCTGTTCCTTGCCTTGTTCAAGATTTCCTTCCATGTGGAACAAAGCGATGTTTCTACTGTGCTTTCTGTTTGAACAAAGCGATGTTTCTACTGTGCTTTCTGTTTGAACAAAGCGATGTTTCTACTGTGCTTTCTGTTTGAACAAAGCGATGTTTCTACTGTGCTTTCTGTTTGAACAAAGCGATGTTTCTACTGTGCTTTCTGTTTGAACAAAGCGATGTTTCTACTGTGTGCTTTCTGTTTGAACAAAGCGATGTTTCTACTGTGTTTTCTGTTTGACAATATTCAACATCCAAAGACTCACATCAGCCATCTTTGCGCCCAATTTGAGGAGATGTGATTATTGTTCGTTCTTCGTTTTCATTATCTTAAATGAGATGTGATTATCATTCGTTCTTCGTTTTCATTATCTTAAATGAGATGTGATTATCATTCGTTCTTCGTTTTCATTATCTTGAATGAGATGTGATTATTTTCCGTTCTTCGTTTTCATTATCTTAAATGTTGTGTATCTTGCCTGAAGATGGCCCAAGAGGTCGAAACGCGTCGTGTTTTGTCTTGTGATATTTTGTCTGTCTCTTTCGTATGGCGGAATAGTAAAAATTTCCTGTCAGGTTTGTTTCAATTTCCGTTTTGCAGTCACCTCACTTTGAAACCCCAAATCAAAATAGGCTATACAGCCTTGAATCGATTTGAATTTGTGTTCGTTTCCTTCTTCACTTGTTCTGTGCATCTGTCTGTTGCAGACTATTTGGGTAACCCTAGAACTTTTTTTTTTTTGGAGTGGGGGGGGGGGGGGGGTGTGTGTCTGCTTGCTCGTTTGGTCGTTCTGTGCGGTTTGTGTCAAGACTTGTGCTTGTGGAAACTGGAGCCGATTGCAACTTTTGTTGAGAGTTATGTGGATGTAAGAATGTCAGAGTAGCAGCAAGAGTTCTTCCTCTTGTTTGTAATATACTGCTCACTGTAAACCTGCCTCAATCCAGTTGGTTCCTCCCTTACCCTCCACCCCCTCGCCTCCCCTCCACCACATATTTTTTTTTTCTTTTCTTTTCTTTTTTTATTAGCAGTGCACCGGTCAAGACCCACTCCTCGTTTATCTTTGGGGCCAACGACAGCGAGAGCGACAAGGAAGTTGGTCTCGTTTCCCCTCCGTCTCCACTATCACTCCCACCATCGGTCATGCTTCAGAGATATTGAATTGAATTGAATTGAACGGTCTGCTTTTACTCTGCATGCACCACACAGACACACACACACAGACACAGACACACACACACACACGCACACACACACACACACAGACCTCCCCCCCCCCCACACACACACACACACATGTAGGCTATACACACACGCACGCACGCACGCAAACACACACACACACACACACACACACACACACACACACACACACCACGCACGCACGCACCACACACACACACACACACACACACACACACACACACACACGACACACACACACACACACACACACACACACACACACACACACACACACACCGCCCCTTCCTTTCCCAGTTGTGTCTGGCGTGTGTTGATTGTACCTGGCTTACCGTGGCCTTGAGGGGACTGGTAGAGGGTGTCCCTATCTATTGCATCGGTTTCTGTTCGATCTTTCATTGCCTCACCCCCCCCCCCCACCCACCCCCACACCCACACCCCACCCCCTCTTCTCTCTTGTTCCCCCTTTCAGGTAAGGTACCTAGAGAACTGAACAGAGATTGTGGAATAAAGTGCCAGGTGTTCTCACCTCACAGAGATTGTGGAATAAAGTGCCAGGTGTTCTCACCTCACAGAGATTGTGGAATAAAGTGCCAGGTGTTCTCACCTCACCGAAGCTTTTCAAACAATTTATTTGAAGTGGGTTCTGTAAATAACTTTTTATTTTTTGTCAACATTTTGACATCGCTTCTTTTTTTGACAATCAAGCAAAAGAGAGAGAGGGGGGGAGGGAGGGAGGGAGGGACAGAGAAGAAGAAGAAGAAGAAGAAGAAGAAGAAGAAGAAGAAGAAGTGGGAGAAGAGAAGAGAGAAGAAGAAGAAGAAGAAGAAGAAGAAGAAGAAGAAGAAGAAGAAGAAGAAGAGAAGAAGAAGAAGAAGGAAGAAGAAGAAGAAGAAGAAGAAGAAGAAGGAGAAAGAAGAAGAAGAAAGAAGAAGAGGAAGAAGAAGAAGAAGAAGAAGAAGAAGAAGAAAGAAGAAGAAGAAGAAGAAGCAGAAGAAGAAGAAGAAGAAGAAGAAGAAATATATAATTCGTATGGCGTTCAAGCTGAAGCATTCTTTCAATTTGCACAATAGAACTATAGTCAGACGATTAGCTGTCGGTATAGCAGACGATAATGAATTATGCATAGAATCATGCAGACAAAAATAGAATCACTGAGCCGCCAAAACGAAGGAACAAACAACGTACAAAGCATGCACCACGCGTTTCGACCTATTGGGTCTTCTTCAGGCAGGACAAACGATATTTAAAACGATAGAAACAAAAGACGAACAAACAGTCTCTTAGGCCTTCTCTTCGATGTGGGTGAAAATGCAGCATGGCTGAAAAATGACTGAAACTACGGAATGGAAATCAAAAGAACATGGATAAGGTTGGAGGGGAGAAGATAAAATGATAATGATAACATAAATAATGATGATGAGGAGAAGAAGAAGAAGAAGAAGAAGAAGAGAAGAAGAAGAAGATAAGAAGAAGAAGAAGAAGAAGAAGAAGAAGAAGAAGAAGACGAATGACAATAGTAATGATAATGACGATAATAGTAACGATGATGATGATGACGATAATGTAGTTTTAATATAATCAGAATCGTAGTTGTAAGAATAAGAAGAACAATAACAGAAGAAGTGTAGTTACGATAATAGTTATAACAGAAGCAGCAGTAGTACTAGTAGCAGCAGTAGTAACAGTAGTGATGATGATGATGATGATGATGATGATGATGATGATGATGATGATGATGATGATGATGATGAAGTTACAGCATAGAATGTTCACGTTATATGCATCAGTATCAAAAGAGTTAATGGCATGCATCCTAAATCTCCGTACAAAAGACATGTTGTTTGCCGGAGGAGTGTTCTGGATTGAATTCAGACGGACTCTCGCGTCTCCTGCAGGGATTAATTATATGTCACCGTTCCCTACGTTACACACACACACACACACACACACACACACACACACACACAC
>JAFLJL010013487.1:0-2500 GCA_018398815.1 Conus ventricosus | reverse complement strand
TGACCATGGAAATATTGTCACGCCATTGTGTGATAAAATCTGTGTGAACAGACCAGTCATAAACCATGGAAATATTGTTACGCTGTTGTCTGTTGACCTTGGAAATATTGTCACGCCATTATGTGTTGACCATGCAAATATTGTCACGCCATTGTGTGTTGACCGTGGCAATATTGTCACGCCACTATGTGTAGACCGTTTGAAATTCGAATCATCGGCGTTGTGCGGCTCACAGCGTCTCTGCGTAACACTCCCTTTTGCACACATCAAATCACACCCAGACAAGGAAACACAAACAAACAACAAAGCTCGGACATGGAGTTCTATTGTTTATGCTCATCATTCTGTAATTTTGAGATTAAGTTGTGTGATGAACTTAAAACATGGAGTAAAATTAGCACAACAGAATGTTTTTAAGGAGACAAAGAAAAAACAAGAAAGAAACAAAAGTACTGGCTACAGTGATGTTCACGAGACTTGGCTCTCAGCTGGTCAAATATGGAAGTGAAGGCACCATCTATTTCTGAGAGTCTTTCAAACAAAAGTGATGAAACTGGTTTTTAAAAAGTTATCTCCCCTTGTTCGGGCATGTTGGGCGGCTGGTGCAATTTATCAGGCAGTCTCAATGTTGCCAACACTTGTGCAGCCAGTAAACTAGTGTTTTTTTCTACGGAAAGGTGAATGGTGGTTTTTACCTTCTTCTTTACTCTGTCATTTTATCGATGTATTTTGAACACACACACACACACACACACACACACACACACACACACACACACATGCACGCACGCACGTGCGCACTCACGTCAATCAAAACGGCGAAAAATTACACAATCAGAATTGTTCTTTGTTAACCAGCGCGAAAAAAAAATGGCCTGAAAAAGACAAATGGGAAGAACTAAGAAATGAGTGATATGGTAAACTGGGAATACATGAAACTGAGAATATAATGAACTGGTCAACCTTATGGCGCCTAGATGCCGGATAGATACATACATGCATACAGACAGACAGACAGACAGACAGACAGACAGACAGTGAGTCAGACAGAGAGACAGACAGTCAGGCAGACAAAGAGACAGACAGACATTGATGCATACATACGTACATACATACATTCATTCATTCATACATACATATATACATACACAGACAGACAGACAGAAGAACAGACAAATAGATTGATAGACAGACAGACAGACAGATAGACAGACGGATAGATAGATGGATGGAAAGGTAGGTAGAGAGAGACAGAGGCAGAGAGACAGGGACATAGAGAGAGAGATCGTTACCCACAGTGTGAGGGAGGAAGAGACAGATAAATAGACAACCAGACAGATGAATGGACAGAGCGAAGGGGGGGGGGGGGGGGGGCGGGGAAGAGAGACAAATAGAGAGGGGAGAGACAGAGAGAGAGAGAGACAGACAGACAGACAGACAGACAGACAGACAGACAGACGGAGACAGTGACAGAGAGAGAGAGAAAGAGAGAGAGAGAGAGAAAGAGAGAGAGAGAGAGAGAGAGAAAGAGAGAGAGAGAGAGACAGAGAGAGACAGACAGACAGACAGACAGACAGAAACGGAGACAGACAGACGGAGCAAAGGCAGAGAGACAGAGGGAAAACGACAGAGAAAAAGAGAGACAGACAGACAAACAGACAGGGATAAAAGCAGAACGCTATATCATGATCCGACGTCGGCACAGAGTCCACGAAGTCCGAGGCAGCACAGCTGGTCAGGTCAAGGTCAAGGTCAGTAGATGCCCACCAGTTTGGCCGCTAAGACGATGACCACCACCACGGCTGAAGAGAAGAGGCTGGACCCTGCAACATGGGCGACGGTCACTGTCATAAGGGGAAGTATCATCAACAGCAGCACCACAACCAGTTCCACCACCACCACCATCCCCATCACCACCACCATCGCCAGCACCACCAGCAACAGCATTGCACTGCGTATCACGTGACATGGCATTATATGCTGAACTGCATTGCAGAGAGAATCAATCTCTGTCATAGTGTTCTGAACACAAGAGAGGAAGATAATTTTTAAAAATCATCGTACAAAATTCTACAAAGCTAGAAAAACGGAACAGTGTGACGTTTTAAGAGATGATTCAGGCATCACACAAACTTTCTGAACAATAAAAAAACAGCCGTTCCTAGAAGAAATAGCTATGGGTGGTGGAGACAGGCCCTAAAGTAAAGAATGTGAACATGGAAAAGTCCGTTCACACACACACACACACACACACACACTCTCTCTCTCTCTCTCTCTCTCTCTCTCTCTCTCTCTCTCTCTCTCTCTTCTCTCTCTCTCTCTCTCTCTCTCTCTTCTCTCTCACACACACACACACACACACACACACACACACACACACACACACACACACACACACACACACTTCTTCTCCTCCCCTCTTACACTGTCACACAGACACTGTGAAAGATCTATGTAAATACGGCAAAGACAGCAACTACAGCAGCAGCAGCAGCGACAA